>VZTQ01012959.1:53893-123917 GCA_013400755.1 Pelecanoides urinatrix | reverse complement strand
ATTTGTAAATTAAATAATATAATAATAATGATTAGGATCTCTTTTGCAACTTATTTTCAGAATTAATGCAATAGTATAATAATTTAGGGAGTGTTACAGTGAAGTTATCAAGGTTTTTTTGCTCCATATGTCTTTTTTCCTTTTTTTACTGCCCCTCCTGTCTGTCTGAACAAAAATTAGTTGTTTTTTTTTTTGTGGCAAGGAAGAATGGATCTCACCATCTGGACAGAGACATCATTTATCCAGACAAAACTAGTATCAGGTTACTACCAGCAGTAACATGCTTTAAAGACACTAACTATGCTTAAAATTTTTCAGTATTTCATCTTAAATATTTCCTCCTGTAACCGAAAAAAAGCAGCATTTCTAGCCCCACTGTGCTATGCTGTATTCTGGAGAAGAAAAAAAAAAAGACAACAAAGATTTTTGTCCCTCTTCAGTTAAAACAAACATACTTTTTTTTTTAAACATCCCTGTCTCTTTCTAAGCAACAGGCAATAGAGAGAATTTTAGCATTAGGCAGTTCCACTGCAACACCAGCCTCATCTTTCTATGGCTTATCATGTTTCTAATGTACCAAGGAAAGGAGGAATTGAGTCACAGACATGTCAGAGGGAGCCTTTGGAGGTCATCTAGTTTTGTTGCCAATGGCACATCAGGTCAACCATGGCTGTGTCTAGGGGCCCTTGAAGAGGAATGGAGATTCCCCAATCTCTTTGGTTGATCTATTCCACTTCAGCACAGCAATTGTAATGACACAGTTTTTCATAGTATCTCATCTGTACCTCAGATAAAATGTAGAACTGCTTGCTTTCTGTTTATTTTCTTTTTCATGAGGAACAGGGGAAAATGATTGACCTTAACTAAACTGAAGCAACAGTATTTTAAGAGACTTGGTGACATATGCAAGAGTTACAAGCAGGCAGAGGTGGCAGTTCAAATACAGGATATTTAAAAGTATAGATGACCTTGTAAGGTTTGCTACAAGCCACTACAATTTCATCTAGACACTTGAGATGTGTTATAATAAATTGCCCTGAGTTATGCTGAACTGGTTAAGTTTAGTCACCTCTATAGCACCTCTATAGCAGAAGATAGATTGCCTTAAGATAAAATTCAAAGTGGTAGAACACAAAAAGTTCAGCAGATGTACAGGTAGAACTCAAGAGGAAACATCAACATCACCAGTTGGAAATGCTGTTTTGAACAAAACAGCTTGCACAAGGGCTTTAAGAATTGCAGGTATCACCTAGTATTTTGCCCTCAGGATAGTAACTGAAACGTGGAGCTTGAGTATACTTTCACCTTTTCTCAGAACTTTTCCTTATTCACTCTTCAAAGCTATAGGCAGAGCCAGTAATACTCTTCAGTTTTTTCTCTCCCCCTGCCTGCTTTTGAGGCATGATTAACTTTACAAGAAATTCCTTGCTTGTATCTCGTCCTCTTCAGACCAGCAGTAGCCTGAATCTTAATGCAGTGTTGAATTTCATGTTCTTGACTTATAAATCTTTACAATTGTTCTCCAACTGCACTGATCAATGTGATTCTTGAATATTCAAGTAAGTAGAGGTTTAAAGCTTATGGTCATTACAATTATTCAGACAATTTGGAAATTTAAGTAAATGACTTGTTCTCTGAAGGCGCCTACATTTTTTCCCTTGACCATAGAGGTAACCTTGGGTGACCAGCTCTAATACAGGTGTCTAGCAGTATGTCTAAATTTAGCTGAGATAAATCCCAGTCATTGTCTCTCCGAAGTAAGCAGCTTTTGGAGATATCTGAAAATAGTATGTTTAATCAGTAATGCAGTTTTAGTGCAATATACTAAAAGAAATACATTCCACTTGGTGACTGTTGTATTTCTGAATTTCCTGTGTTTGTACATAATTGGTCTTTCATATACTAGAGACCTCTTTAAAGTGGATGGAAGATAGAAATAACAACTTCCTTTAAAAACATAGCATTAAGGTTTGAACATATTAAGATGAGTACAGTTATCTTGAGCGTGAAAAGCTACTGTTGATTTAATTTCATCTTAAAATTTTCAGTGTAATTTCAGCTGTAAATATTTTCTTAGGTGAAGGAAATCCAGCTATACGCTAGGTGGCAGTAGAAATAAGAATATGTGGCTTGCTTGGCTTGAGGGCTCCAGTCTGGCACAAAGAAGAGTGTTTAATCAAATTGAAAGCTAAATTTCTCTTGGTACATTTGGAGAAACTATTTCACAGCTAGCTACATCACTTTCCTAGGAAATATTTTGTGTGAGTCATTTAAAACTTCCTCTTTTAATTTAATTTATTTTTAGTTTTTTGATATAACACCAATATCTTATGAAATGCATTACAAAAATTAAGTAAAGGGTGGGTTCTTTTTTTTTTTTTTTTGAGCTTGGATTTACTTTATTAAAATCAACAGAGGAATATACATATGGCTGAGAACCACACTTAGTTGGGCCTGCTTCTTTTGTTCCTCCCCTAGTTCTCTGTCCTAAGCAATGATCCTAATTCCTGCCTCTCACTTTCTTTAAATAATATATTTTGGTTTTGCTCCACTTCAGTCTTTAGAAATCTGTAATTCCTTACATGAAAGGTTCTGTAGAAACCTTCCTTCAAATATGTTTTCTTGTACTATGGATCAAAATGTGATAATTGTATCATCATATTGGAAGAAGATAATACTTGTATATCAATTTATCAGGTAATTAAAGGAAAGCTTTGGAAGAGTGTTTTTGAAAACCTTTAATATATGACAGTTCTCTCTACCTTGCTTTCTAGTATTCTAGTTTTTCTTTCTTGTTTTTTAAAATTAAGTTTTTCCAAATATGTTTGGTGAGATTATTTGACAGCTAACTACATCACCTTGTCAGGAAATGTCAAGTCATTTGAAACTTTTACACTTAGCTTCATTCCATTACCTCATTAATTTTTAGTGCAATATTAAACACAAATATTTGCAAGAAGGGTTTAGCTACAGCCTTCATGTTTTTGTGCTCATTTCTTTAGACACTTTGCTATTTCTGACTTGTTGCTTAACAATTTTATATATCTATATATGTAGATATATCTTTTAATATGGTCTATGACAGTTCCTGTACCTCTAGTCAGTGTTTGCAATGCCCCTCATCCTCCCCTTATCTCTGATAAAGCAGTATGCAGAACTATATGCAGAGGAGATCTTTCATTCCAGCTCCAAGATGTGACACTTCCACATAAAGAGCACATTTTCTTAACTTAACCATACCATGTATTTATTTAGCAACCCTGTATTAAGAAAAGCATTTAACTCATTCTACAATATCTCTGATGTATATAACAAGGAGGTATTATCTGAAAGAAGATGTTTCAAGAGCTATTAGTAATAATACTACAGTAGCTTCTCTAGAGTATTGATAGGTGATAGGCACCTGCTTGTCTCTCTTCTGCAGAGTCCTGTGGGTGCCTTGTTCTCTCCTCTTTTCAGTGCCCAAATGATGCATGTCAGAAAAAGACTTCAGGCTTAGCTGCCTGTAGTATGATTGAGACTCAGATAATGTGTTAATTATATTTATTACAGGACTGACTGATGGTCAGAAGCAAATGACCCTAGTTACGCTGGGCTCTAAACAAATGTAAGCTCTTTAGGACAGTTGTCTGTTTAATCTAAATAGACAGGGTGTGTATAAAGGGGGGGAAAAGTAAAAATCTGCAGTTTCCCTCTTCCTCACCTTAACTCTGATGAAGTGGTAAGCAATGCTATATGCAGAGAAGACTTTCATTAATCATGTTTCTGTAGAGAGGAAACTAAAGAAGTCCAGTTAAAATGGTAGAACTTTCAGATAAATGGATAGTTATTACTTAGACCATGTTACCTGGCTTTGGTTCTCCTTTTTCCCTTTCTTTCCTCCAAGTCCATTTGACAAAATTGGAAGAAAGCAAGACTTGATCCTAATATCTACAAATTGAGAGAGAATGTTAAGTTATCAGCTCTGATGGCCCTGTAGCAGGATGGATTTTCAGGATTGTCTCTGGGTAGCTCATTCTCAATTGATGTAACTACAATCTGAATTAAAAGACAAAATACCTACAAAAGAGAGCTCATGAATGAAGAATGGCTTGTTGAAACTGAATCCAAGACAGAGCTAAGCAGTGCTAGTCAGAAAGGTGAACTAGTCTAAAAACAGAATTAAGATCTCCACTTAAGGAAGGCTTGTCATCTCTGATTTGTAAGTGCTGCAAAGTGTGAGGATCACTTTCAGCTTGAATAATCAGGTAACATCTATATTTAAATGTATTTTTACCTTCTAGCTTGCTAGTAAACTTTGTTCATCTTCTACCTCCCCATGCCCCCCCCCTCTACCTGCATTTACTGAGGAAGATCTTACTTCTATTAGTTTTAATCTAAATTTCTGCATGTAAGTTATGGAAAACCAAATAAACTGAATGAAAAGGCTTCAGGCAGTACAAGATGCTATTGCCTGCCTTCTTTGGCTACTATTCCAGTTTTAAGATCTCATTCTAGCTACTTAACAAATGGATCTCTGACCTAAAAGTCTATATGCCAATGTATGGACCCTAGCATCAGGGATTTTTGCTTGTGGAAATAGCATTGAAGCTGTTACTGAGTGAGCAGCTCTGGCTGGGCCAGAGTTTTGACAATCTTCAGGTGAAATGGTAAACTCTTTCTCCTTGGAAAGGCCTTGTATCTAATAAACTTTCAGCAACTAAAATATAACCCTGTCACTAGGCAAGTGTGAGTTTTGGGGGTTTTCTTTATTTTTTTCCACTTTCAGTGTTGGAATTAATGCTGTTTCTGATAAGGCCGCTGTTGGATTACTGACAAGAAATTGAAAAGAGGAGAGTTCATTTCTTTGCTACACCAGACTTCTTTGAAAGTCATCTAGTCTTTCTGTGAATTTTGTCAGTTCATAAAATAATAAAAATAGTACTTCCATACATCACGCTGAGAGGGCAAACGTATTAGGCTGTGATACACCTAGATAATACAATGGTAGGGAAAATACGCACACTTATTTTTATGGGGAGGATATTCTGATCCTTTGGTGAATAAGGATAAATAAAAGCAGCAGCTTTCTCAAACTTTATGTCCTCTTATATTTTGTTAATGCTTCACTTTCAGGAAAGGACATTAGCAAAATATTGCTAAGGTTTATATATGAACTCCTATAACCAACACTGAGTGAGTAGTCCAAGTGTGACATTAAGACGTCAAAATCACAGATGTTGTGGTGACATATCTGATCTATCAGCCTCTGACATTATCCCAGTGTAAAGCAGTTTTTCCCGTGGTTTTAGGAACAGCTTGCTTTGTGTTTGGCCAGTTAACTTATCACAGATTTCAGTGTTACCTCCCACCTGTTTTCCACAACAGTGTTTTTCAAGTTATTTTGGCAATCAGAGTTGGCACGTAAGAAGCAAGCATGTTGACAGTCTGTCTGTTTGGTTGCGATAGATGACTTAAGGAACTTGAGTCTGAGTTGGGAACTGATCGATCTGGGCTGCTGTGTGTGCTCACTTTCAGCTTTGGTGCTAATGATGTACCTGTGTTGAGCAGCTCGGGCTTAGGGACTGGCCTGGTGCACACCTTCCTGTGCATTGCTGAGCCAGAGTGGCTGCAACCACACTGGTCCTAGCTCAAGCTGAGAGGTAGTGGGACTTGTAAGCTGCGGTATGAGACGGTGAGTGAGGATGTGCCCTAAGTAAACTACAACACGCAGGGGACCTGTGTAACATAAAAAACGGAGTGCTACATAGTTGTATATGGAAACCCCCACAAGTGGAGGGCTATTGCTGTCCGTGGACTGTAACAACCTAATTGAGCATCGTTGCTAGAAGGCAGCTCTGAAGGCCAGAATTATCCAGGGCTGTACACCACTTCTGCCGGGGACAGTTCTCGTGGTGGAAGGAGGAATGGGAAAGACAGCCTACAACTACACCCGCATGTGATTGATGCTGGAAAGTAAAACTCAAAGGTGACTTTCAGGAGCCCTTATAGTTGTTGTGCATGTGCAAAAACTTTCAAAAGTACCTGCAAGTGACAGTTACAGAGTTGGGAAGTCGTTTGAATACTTTCTACTGTTCAGTATTTCAGCAGCATCATTGGCCACTCTGTTAACTGCATGGCTTCAGCCTTGGGCAGGTTTTGAGTTTGCTGTCTTAGTAAATCCATTTCAAACTAGTAGCTTTAACTTCATTTTTATTGATTTGTCATACAACTGAACTTCTTTAATACTTGCACCTCTTGTGGTAGGAAGCTCCTGAGTTAGTTTTGGGTGATGGATATTTATGAAGTATAAATTATATTGCTGTAATAAATGCATATCTGGATTCTCTTTCTGTATCATATGATTGCATATTACACGGTTGGAGGGTAACATCCTACCTTTATTTTTACAAATTTTAAAGCCTGTTTCCAGTCCTTATGAATAGTGGTGCTTTAATGTAGAAAGTGATCCTTTTTATTTCAGTCTTATTTCCGTTTCTCTACTGGTGCTGAAATAATAATATTGTAATCCATTTTCAACAGGTCAACCCTACCCTTGATGTGACTAATACACAAACACTCGACCCACCTGTCATAGAGATTACTTCCTCTTCATCTTCCAGTACTCCGGTAAGTTGCCTTCTGGGGTGGAGATGGGGTGGAAATAAGGTATGGCTTAAACTAACGTTATTAGAGATGTGCTTTTACTGTCTGTATGAAAGAAATATATTTTTAAACGTTTGTCAACTGCTCAGACTCAATATCCTAACTTCTCAACTCAAGCTTTCTTTCACAGTTCCCAAGGCTAACCAGAAGATGGTGTAAAAGCAAAGCTTTCACTTTATACTAGTAATTTTACGCACATACTAAGCAGAAACTCTAATTATAAGCCCATGCTAATTATAACTAAATATTACTGTTAAAATCTGTGGCTTATTCTCAAACACTTTTTGTAACTCTGTCTTTATCTGCAAATAATGGGAAACCTAAAGAATAGTTGCTTCATTGATAAAATTCCAAAAGCGATGTTTTAATTTTTCTCCTTTTAAGACATCTAGTAGTTCTTTAGGAGGAAAAAAAGTACCACATTTTAAGACAGAATCATAGGTTTAGATCTTTCTAGTGTTAGCTTTTCATATGACATTGGTATGGCATGTGGGAGGAAAGGAAGGCAATGTTTTAACAGTAGTTTCGTAGGAGGAAAAATACGCTCTCCTGCTATGAAATCTAAAAGATGTACTGTTCTAGAATTAGGTTAAAATGAGAATTTCTCTTTTAGCTCTGAATCTGTTCCTGTGAAGGCATAAATTGTATCTTGAGCAATTTTAGTTACCATAACAAGAGTCTGTGTGGCTGAAGGGTTAATACATATGAATAGGCAGCAGGTGTGGTTTCTGCTGTTCTATTTTGTCATGAATGCTTTATGAACAGGTATGTTGTGAAGGTACTTTAAATGATCTTAAATAATTTTGTATTGAAGATCACGATACAGAGGTTGATGTCTAAGAGAAACCTTTTCTTCAAAACAAATAATTATATAATAACTTTTGAGAGATGATAATTTCATATATTTTAAGGTTTAGCAGTTGTTTTCATAGCTGAATATGGTTCTTTAAGATAACTTCTGTCAAAAGTAATTTGCAGACTTACAGAAATCTCTCTAGTAGGCTTGACAGATAGTGGATAGTGGTGGATATAATTTATTGGTTACTTATCACTTTAAAATACTCTGTGTTCATTACTTCCTGATCTTAATACTGATCACAGAATTCAAATGTATGGTTACACTGTAATTCTATGTACATACCTATAAATCTGCCAATCCTTTCATCTTCTTCATTAATTCTTTTGATATGAGAGCAGTTTATAAAACTTTATGCCCAGTTTCTAAAACTTTATACTTACAGTAGGAATAAGTTGACCCACTAGAGACAGAATAATTTTGATTGCTGGCTTACTGGCTTTACAGTCATCTTCATCACAAAAATATTGCTTCAAAATTTGTGCCTTTTGACTGTGTCAGTAATAGCTACTTTTTTTTTTCCCCATTATCTTGATCTCCCTTTCACCATTGATTCTCACCTTTCTGCATCTCAACATTCACCATCTGCATCTTTTTTCCATCTAGCAATTTTTTTGAATCCTTGTTACTCGGACTACAGCCTTAAGGACAACTGATCTGTCCAACACACCACTATTGATACAAATCCAGAAACTGTTTGCATGTTTTCTCTGCCACTAGCATCCTTCCTCCCCCATAGCAAGTAACACTTTCCGCAACTTTTCCAATCTATCTGGTCCTCCCTACTTTCTAATGTCAACCCGTTTTTTAGTGTCATCATCCTGTCCAGTGTCTGTCTGCTGCATTATCAGATTCTGTTGCTTGTGGAATTATCACCTGTTTCTTAATCAGGCCAGCCATCCAGTCTCTTTGTGTCTTGTTTCCAAAGGGTTCT
Organism: Pelecanoides urinatrix; assembly: GCA_013400755.1. NCBI lineage: Eukaryota > Metazoa > Chordata > Aves > Procellariiformes > Procellariidae > Pelecanoides > Pelecanoides urinatrix. The sequence goes on along the minus strand of VZTQ01012959.1, from coordinate 115,482 downwards.
GGATCTCAGTGACCTTTTGGTCCTTTTCATCTGAAGCTGGCTCAATTTCCCTAATGTATAGAGGCTTCATGTGTTCTTCATAAAAATCAAAGGGGGAAGGGCAGATGCTGGATTTCTTCCCATCCCACCTTCACTGCCAGATTTCCTCTTGATACTGTTTGTCCTCATTTGAATGATACTGTGTTTGTGCATTATTTCTGTGGTGGTTTGTGTGGGGTTTTTTTGTTTTGCTTTGTGTTTTTAATCCTCCTCTAACTTGAGGTTACCAACCTCTAGTCTAATTCATTCTCCTCCCCCATCCTTCTCCCTGATTCCATTCCCCCACGTTGTTCTCTTTCTACTGGTTACCAAAGCAATATCACTGTACACTTTTTTCTTTTCCCCCCCGTTTTTTTTTTTTTTTGTCACCCCCTGCAAATTTGTCAAGACCCATCTTAAAGCTGCTTATGGCTTTTTGGACCTACTTCTACTGGAAGAACACTGTTCAAATGACTAAAATTCTTTGATCACGTTGCCAGGTTAATTTATAAATGTCCTGTCTATACCTACATATTCTTTTTGAAGTGTTTTGCTCTAGCTTAAGCAGTTCTTCTGCCCTTCTGATATGTGTAGAGAGAAAAATTCACTCTGCACTTATGTATCTTTAAGGGTTCTTTTTCAATGTTTATATCTATCACACATGTAACAGAGCAGGGCCCCTAAGGGTTATTTACAAAACACCTTGGCAAGTCCCTGGACCACTGAAAGGAGCTATTCAACATATTTACTTTAATTTTTCTACTGAAGAAGAGAGATACAGCCTTTCTCAGCTCACTGTCTCAAGTATTTAAAGACCAATTTCTCTGGGACAAGTAACAATACTGAAGATTTGTAGGATCTGTGATGAGTTCCCTAAAGTTCCCTGAAATATCTTCAGGGAGATTGGAAGTCTATACAAAACCTTGTAATGTTTTGTTGAATGGCTATCAAAATTCCTAACGGTAAGTGGGCAAATACCCATAGATCTCAAGCTACTCCAGGAAATAGAAAGAAGTGTTCTCCCTATTGAGAATCTCTTTTTCAGCTATTGGAACTGTGCCCTGTCCTACTGGTCATAGAAAATAGGCTATTACTACCCCTAAGATGACTTGTGGCAGAGCAAAAAGGTATTCCTCTTCTTCTCTTCTGTAGCGATTTGTTAATAAAAATGATAGAGCAGTATAGGTTGAGACAGATGTCTGGAGTCATTTCATCTAACCTCTCCCTTAAAGCAAGGCCAATTTCGATCAGGTTTCTAAAGGCCTTGTCCAGTTCATTTGTTAATATGCGTAAAGAGAGAGATTCTGCCACCTCTCTGGGCAGCTTGCTCTAGTGTTTGACTGGTGAAAATATTTTTTTCTTCATAATATGTAGCTAGAATTTCCTATGTTCCAACAGGTCTGTTGCCTCTAATTCTATCACAGTGGTCCTCTAATAAGTGTCTGGCTCTGTCTCTTCTCTCTATCCACCCATTAGACATTTGAGACGGCAGTAAGATCTCCCTGTATCCTTCTTTCTTAAGGGTGAACAAACCTGGTTCTCTGCCTTTTCTTGTATATCATGTGTTCCAGCCCCCTCACCATCTTGCTCGCCCTCCACTGGACTTGCTCCAGGATGTCAATGTCTGTCTTGTATTGAGAAGCCCAAAACAGGACACACAAATCCAGATAATTAAGGTGCAGCTAAGTATCACAGTCATCTTTTCTTGACAACAGTCTGCCTGGAGAAGATTTGAAAAATATTTTAGTATTTAACACTCCTTTATTCTTTATTGTGAATTTAAAATATATGTTTAGATATTTTCTTAGCAATGCATTTATATTTTGAGCTTTATCTGTATGAGGAAATACCGGTATTATCGCTTCCTCCCATTCCTCCTCTTCTTTTCAAGGAATTTTAATTTGTTGCTTCATCAAAGCCAACAATCCATAACAACTTCCATGCTTAAAATGCCTATTTATGTGGGTTTTTTAAATTTACTTTTATTTTCTTGCTTCAAAGATTAAGCCAAGATATGCAGGTATGAATGTTCTTGTAGGGATTTTGCCAGAAAACGCTTAAATTATTAAACTCTCTGAACTCTAACCACCTTATCTTTTCAGCTTGTGTTCTAACTTAAAGCTGTAAGGCCAGTTCTTTTTGAACACGGTGAAAAACCTGTTTTCATCTAAGATTCACACTGATGCAACTTCCTTTGTAAACTTAGTGAAGGGAATGTGGTCATTGTGTCATGGAAAAACTTCAGTGTAATTTTCAGTATGGTGCTGCTTTCTTTTGGACTATAATTACAAAAACATTAAGAATTCCTGTCTGTGTATTATTATTGTCAGGAAAATAGCTTTGAATTTGATGATTCATTTATTCAGTTCTCCTGTGTGTTACTGAAACCAGTATAAAACAAGCTATATATGCTTAACAAACTGGTATTTGCGTAATGCCCTGACTCTTCCAATGGTAAACACCTTCATATGTTGCAGTTATTAAAAATGAGGTGTGTTCTAGCCTTTTACACTCTGAAAATGTTCACTGAATTGGGGTCAAGCTTTGGGGGATGGAGATAGTGTTTCTTTCTCCTTTCTATCTCATTGAAGACTCTGAAAGCATTACTGCCTCTCTCCCACCCCTTCTCCTTGTGTCAAGTAGCTTAATATTGCCTTTGTTTTCTGAACTCTTGAAAAGGAAAAATTGGAAGTCTTGTTTCCCTTTGGGACTATTTCTTCCTGTTTCATCCTCTGATCTTACTTCTAGTTTTGAGGGAGATTGGATTTTTTCAAGTCTGTAAGGCAATACGTCGGTAACCTCTGGTCCCTGATAAGTTGTTGGGAACAAGGGAAAGTTGATGATGTTTTGGTAGTTTTTACTGACAGCAGCAGGAAATCACTGTAGAAGCTCTGTAATGTTCCATCCCCTGACCTTGCTCATGTAAACAGGATTTGGAGGAAGCAAAGCAAGGTACTGTAATCTGGAAGTCAGAATGTCTGCGCTGTCTGGGAGATGTTTGCTGTTCTTTCTTTTCTAGTGCTAGTTAACACTGAAAACAAGACATGTTTATTGTTCATTTACAGTAAGATTTCTACAAAGTTAAGACTGAATTAGTTATTGGAAGGGGAAAGATAAGGATCGTTCCTGTTTGGAGCAAAATGAACATAGTATGTTTTAAAATAGAAAGTGACCAAATAAAATCCCCCCCCCCCATTTATAAAATATGTGAGAGAAAATAAGATCATGTGCAGCTTTTATTCGTCAAGGTAAGACATTGTTAGTTTATCTGTACTGCATTTGTAGTAGGTGTCTTTATGCAAAAAGTAGAAGTATCTGTACTCTCAATTTATTCCATACACATCACTTCCCCAGTATGTATTTCAGGGTTTAGGTATTTTTGACACAATTTTTTCTGCCTTTATTTTGAGTACAACTAAAAAAAACTCAAAAAGCCAACCTAAAAAACACGCCATATATTTTTGCAAAGACAGCAATTATGAATGAAAGATTTGCATCTATTCTTCCATCTCTGTGTACATGAAGGCTTACACACAACTATTCTTCCTCATGGGAACTTACTTTGAAAAGATCTTGGAGTAATGTCTCTTCCTTGCATGGCTTAACTCAACTCCAGAATCCTGTAGAAGAGGATGACAAAAGAAATTTTATCTTAAAAGCTAAAAACACTGCATATTTTCCTTACCATGCAAATTTATTCTGATTTACATCTTTTCCTGGCTCCAGTCTTACATGGAAATAAACACCAACTGTCTTCAGTGAGGTTAAGGGGAGGGGAAGAGGAAGAAAGAAAAGAATAGTAATTTTATACATAGATCATCTCCTCTGGGGCCCAACTCTAATTCAGAAGGGAACAGCCAGTAGAGCAAAATTCATATGGCACTTCACTGTGCACAGTGGTTGCCCTTACTGCTTGTTATAGTTCATCTGAAAGCACAACAGCTTTCTGTAGTTCACAGATATCAAGTTTGCTTAGGACCTCAGACATTTAGCCTTTCACTTAAACTGTGATCATTGCACGATATTCATACATATTTCTCCACCAAAGGAAAGTTCTGGCACTATCCCTTTGAAAGGAAGACTGGAACCATTGTCCTCAAAGAGAAAAATGTCCTGCTTTTGTTCCTTGTCCAAAGCTCAGTTGCCAATTATACTGAGCTCTGCATTGAGGACTGATCCCACCAGTAGAAGGGCTTCAATAAAAATTGACAGTTCCCAGCCTCTCCCATCACCTTACCTTCCTTGCTCCCAGACAGACAAATAAGAAAAGCCACTCCCTGAATAGCTATGGATTTTTTCATATACTGCCATTCTTCTGATGACCAGTAAATGCATATTTGAATGAAATGCCAACTCCATGATCTGAACTCCAAATCACAAACACAGAATGAAATTAGAGAATAGTGTGAAGAGATCCTGTTTCTCCAAAGTTTTGAGGTAAAACTGTCTGTACCTTTTCCATAGACGAGCATACCAAAAACTCTCAAACAGGCTCTGAATCTCTGATGGTAGGTCTTATAAAAATATAGAATAAATAGAGGAACTCAGAAGTGTTCAGTGTGGCAGAATAAGTTTGTAAACTCTGCTCTTGTGTCTTTGCAAATGAATCCTTCCCTCTGTCCAATCTTGCTCTTAGACAAGCAATTTTTAGTGTCATCTTGGCTTACAGCACACTCCAGACAGGCCTTTCTACTTTTGCACACTATACAGGTACAGTGTGTGGGGCTGGAGGAAGAGGATAGGCTGCCTTCTCCCCACAGCTCTGCAGCTAAATGTGTTCAGCTGCTCTCAGGGAAGGAAAGTCTCCCATCTCTCCCAAAGGCTACACCTAATCCATCTGGAACAACCATGAGACAGTAGAGACAGCCTTTTCTGTTGCCCAGCTAGGGGCCTTCCAAAGAAGGTATGGTGTTTACGAACAAAATGGCTCATCTTCTGTTGCAAGTGCCAAAAGGGTGAAGCGGTTGGCATATTGAAAAGGGAATTTCTAAAATTGCATTTTGAGCCTCTGTAGAGGTGCAGGCATGTTTAAAAAGGTTTGTGTACTTAATCTTAAAAGCAATATGCTTTTATACCACTAGCATCAAGTAATGCTTAAAGGTCAGATACATGAAGGTGAACTCAACATTTGTAATAAAAAAAGAACATGATCCAAATGGCCCTTGCATTTTGCAGTGATGCTATTCTAACACAGTGTGTAACTGCTGGTTTACAAGGAGATAACAGGAAGTGTGTTGTGCGGCTACATAATTAGGTAATAATACATGTCTTCATGTTCCTTAATAGGCTTCATTATATTCTTTGAGTGAACTAGAGCTTGAGAGAAAGTCAAGTTTTCATTGGCGACAGAATTCTGAATTTGGGCACTAGAGAGTGCAAGAATATAATGTTTCCTATACTATTTTTAGCCTGCTTTCCTGAGGAAATGTACCTTATGAGATTGTACTGTTTATTTGTCTGTCTCTCTCCTATCTCCCTAATAATTTTTGAATCAAATAGTTGGTGTGTTTTTTTTTTTTAACCAAGTTTGTAAATAAGCAGTTAGTAGACTAAGGAAACATATTAGTGCTGCCACTAAAGAAAAAGCCAGTGGGATGTGACACTGAATTCACTGATACTGGACTAGGCTTGGACTAGCTACTGGTGTCACAGCACATATGGAGGGAGCTTGAGTTACTGTAGGACAGGAAACTTAGGAGACGGACCTAACAGGAAAAAAATCTACACCACCACCCCCCCCCCCATATAAAAGATTAAGCTTCAATATTTTGTTTCCTCACAAGGTAGTTTGTTTAATTATGTTGCCTTTGCCCATAGTGACACTATTAACAGATGCTCTTGCTGGACTATTGGTACTGTTTTGTAAGATAACTGGCTTGCCGTAGATGACTTTTATAATTGACAACATTTTACTCTGTATAGGGTCTTGCTCATGGCAACAGTGCAATGCTTCAGGAATGCTTTTCAAGTTAATCCACGTCTGTATATTGTTCCTTTAGCAAATCAGCACATTTCTGGGAACTGGAGGGATGGAAGTTCCAGGTATTATTTCTGTTTCAACTTCCTGAGATACTGTACATGTACACTTTGACCTTGTCTGCCCAAGCAGTGTTTTCCCCTGCTTCGGCTGGGAATCTAAGCTGTATTCACAGTTCTCACAGCTGATTCTGCGGCATGCAGAAAATGCCTGACAACTATCAGCCCACATATCCAATAACAACTGGTTCCTTCCTCTTCCTGGGGAAAAGTAACATCCTCTGAAAAGAAGCATCCCCTGAGGAATGCAGGAATAGCAGCAAGCCTTTCACACAGGAAATTATTACTATAGCACTTGTAGAAAAGTGTTTCTGTCACTTGGATTGTCAGTCTGTGATGAGCTTCCTGCTGACCTAGATAATGATTTACTACTGATCTAAATGCTGTTTGTGAGTCATTTAGCTTAATGGAAGTTAATGAAGTTAGCATTCAGTAGCATTGTTACTCTGTAAACACCTGTTTTAATTTTTTTTCATGCAGTAGCACAAGTTAAGTTTTGAACTTAGTATTCACAGGACTTTAATAATTCTGAGATTGCACATTTGTGGGAAACAAGGGAATGTTTAGTTCATAGTGCATGACTCTCTTAAAGAAGGTTGCAAGGTTTTATTTTTGTTTATCTTAAGTTGGATAATAAACCTGAGCTACAGATCAAGCATGTCAGAAAACAAGATGCTAAAGGTAAAATACTGCCCTTGGATTACCCTTTGTTCTTGACTACTACTGGAGTCTAAGTTTAGCACAGCATGCTTGCAACCGTGTGGTAGAAACTTGAATATAAAATGGAAAAAAAAAAAAGTAACCAATATGTTATTTGAAGTGGTTAATGCAAGTTTGTTACAAAAGCAAACACTTTAAGACTGTGTAAATCTTTTCTTATTTTTCCTAAATCACAGTGCTTGCACAAGTGTTAGCAAATTCTATTTATCACTTAGATTACAGTGATATCTAAACCCAGAGCGTGCTTTCTGCCTAAAAGCTTGCTTGAGTGTTTTCCAAATACATCAATTATTCTAATACAACACATCTCTCCTTGCATACCTTGCTGCTTTACTATCTAGTTTGCTGTAAGAGATGTAGTTACTTGTTTCATGTGAGATAATAGAAACACTGAGTCAGATTAAAAAATTACATAGGTTGCTTAAAATGAGACTGAGACTTTTCAAATAAAACTCAGCACTAAGAGCAAAAATTTTCCTTCATCAGGTAGATGTTTGATATAGAAAAACTCTGAAAGCATCTTGCCTTGTATCTTCCACCAAAATGGTTTGGGGTCAGAAATTAGGTAGGACAATGCTAAAGGATGATTTCACAGTCATTTTAACTTAACGACTGTTTTTGTCTGGTTAATTCCATCCAAGTCAATTCCCTGATCTGCTCAGCTATCCAAACACTAATACCAGCACAAAGAAAATAATGAGAAAAAATTATCTGGAGATTAAGTAGGAGATTAGTGCTGGCTGTAACCTAGCTGAGGTGGACTGATGTCCATGTATCCAGTGTGATTGTGCTATAACATGTGTGTTACATGCATGACACATCTGAACATCATCTTTCTTAAGATGCAATGGAAAAATACCAGCAAGGAGGTGGTAGTAATGGCTTCCTTTTGTTCAGACAGTAGGTGTGTTGGATTCAGTTATTTTTTCAGCCTAAGAGGATTCAGCTTGCTTGCTTCTGTCTGTATGGCTGTAACCTAAACAGCAGGTAAGAGAGACAGAGGCTGAATGAAGGCAGCTCTATCCTTCATGCTTGAATTTGAAGCACTGTAAAGTAAAAGCTGAAAGTATACTTTCAGTATACTTATCAGTACACCTCTGATTCCTCTGGCATCAGAGGAAAGCAAGTGAGAAGCAGTCCATGACTAGTGATTAGGGTGTTCTGGAAAAGAAACACTGGATTCCATTGCCCTTATGCATTTTGCAATAAGTAGTATTTGGGGGGGCAGGGGGGAAAGAAAGGAAAAAGTAGGAGCTGTGTGACTGACACCCTAAGTGGAGATACATGGCATCACTGCCCTTGAAAAGCTGTACCTTTTTATTTTTTTTCGTTCTCCTGTATCCCCTCACAGTATCGTTCTCTGGTTGTACCAGCTTGGGTTGGTGCGAGGGAGGGAGGGATAAATAAATGCTGTCCTCTGGTGTGTTCTAACTGTGTGGAAATTATACTTCCTGCATGCCAAGATGTCAGTTCCATACTGTACATCAAATACCTGAAGCATAGGCATTGCAATGCAACTCTGAGTTGACTATTGCAGTATTTTTACCGTAGAGGAAGACCCCTTTCTTGACATAGAGATTTAAGATAATTTATTACTTTATCCTTAACCTATTCTTAGATAAACTAGTATCAAATGTTCCTCACTGAGAAGATCACTTTTCCAAGCCATGATTCATTCCTATAGGTATTTCCTCATTTCTTACGCATCTCTTAAGACAGGAATTCTGTGTACATACTTCCAATTTTTGCCAGTGTAGTGTAACCGTACAATACTACTTCTTGCTTAATACTTTCAGTTACTGTAATTCTTCACTCAATAACTTTATCACATCAGAACTTTATCATTTCACTGTTATATATTATGTAATTGTAATTCTTTTCAACACCTCTGTTTTCTATAGTATATTACTCTAAAGTGTCTTCATCTCCGAGATTTTACATGTATCCATAAGGTTTCATTTGGACAGCTGAATGAAGTCAGATTGGCAAGTAACCCTGACTATTTTAGTAGTTTCCAGTATGCCTTTCTGTGTCATCTGTAAACTTGATCTTCCAGATCGCTGGTATGTTTTGCATGGGACTGAAACAAGAACAGATTTCAGTGGAATCACTAAAACCAGCATAATTCTGTAGTAACCTTCTGATTTAACTGTTATTGAAGAAACACTAACTAGATAATTGACTTCATACTGCATTACAACCTGAAATGTGTTAATTAAAATTGTAGTGTGCATAATATGGATTTAAAAAAAAAAGGTACTTTTATCAGGAAGAGTTTGACTAAATATTTCACTTAGAGGTCTTCAGTTTGACAGACTGTTTCTTTTCTATCTCAAACCATATTGATTTGCTTGCCGTTATGCCTTAAATCTTTGCTATGTATACCCTAAATCAGCTTTTCAGTGTTTTTTCCCTGACACAATTCTCAAGCTGACTGTGACCTGTGACCACACAGTTATCCTGTTTATCCTTTCTAACTACTGATGGAATGTCAGCTTCCCCACTCTCCTGGTATTTCTCCATTATTCCAGGATATATTAAAAATGAACATCATTACCTTACTTGTTAAGTTATTTCAAAACCATTGAGTTCAAGCTATGTAACCCAGGATTTAAAAATATTTATATACATTGTAAATTGTTTAACAGTCATTTTTTGCTATGGTTGGAATAGAAAGTATTTTGCCAGAAATACAATTACAGCATTTATTATCTTCTGAAATGGAACATAAAAATATTTCATTAACCACTGTAAAAAATATCTGCATCACTCTTTAACACCTCTAGCTAATAAGTATGCCATTGCTAGGACTTCTTTTGTTCCTGATATTTGTAAAGCACAAATAATCCTTGAGTGACAGAAATTATGTAGCCTAGCTTCCTACAAATCTGTGTTTCATAGCTGATGGTAAGGTTTTATTTGAAGCATTTCCCTTGCTTTGAGGTAATTATAAGTTCTGTTTCTCTCATATGCATTCTCTGGTCTCCAACAGTGTGTAAACTTATGCCACAGCCTTTCTCCCAGTGGCTGATTTCTCTCCTTTAGCTGGCAATCTATTCTCAGGAAACTTACATGAAATCAGCTCCCTCTAGGATATCTCTTCCTCCATCAGACCCTCTTAAATCTGCAACAAGTTGAAAACTTAAGTGAGGTGTGAGGACAAGCAGACGAAAATTATAGTCTCAGCTATTACAGTCTCCCCTCCTTAGGAAAGGGGGCTAAAATGTCCTTTTTATTGCTCCTAATTCTAATGGCTGTAGAGTTTTTGCTGAGGCCTTCAATTATCCTGATGAGCTGTGTTTCATCACTTCTAATTTATGGTCATTTGTATTATTCTGCCTTTTACAGTTGTGAAAAGCAACAGTATATTTTAGCTGTGAAGGCTCTAAATCCCCAACAGGAATTTGGCATTTAGGACTGGAATGGCAGCTGTTGATCTGGGATTATAGTGCCAACTGCTTTTGTTTTTATTGTCATTTTCACGTCAAGTACGGAGTGCGGCACACAGCAGGGATATGCCTTCTTCCATATCCCACTGCGTGTGGCATCTCCACATCTTGACTAGACCACTGCCTGCCATAACTGATACTGTACAATTGATTACACATTGTTTAGCTCTTCTATGCAGTTGCAAGCACACAGTCAGCCTTAATCAAATGAAATTAATAAAGGGGATGTAACAGTATGATATTCTGTTTTACATGCCTTTTAGCATAGTTGTGTTTATATTTCTTATCTATACCCCAGTGGATAGTATTTAATGCAGTTTTTCATTAATGCTAATTTAGTGAAGTATTTAAATATTATTTATACCTTTATATATCTTTCTTTCAATTCAGTTATATCCCTAATCCAACTCTAACCCATACAACCAAACTATTTAGAGAAATGTGCTTTACTTTCAAAGACAGTACCACGTGGCCACGAGCACAAGGGAGCGCAAGGACATTTCAGAATCTGAGCTGCTGTTCTTAGCAGGAGTATCTTACATATAAGAGTTACATGCTTAACTTGATTGATCTCTAGAAAAGATTTGTGTTAGTGTTGTCCATTATTATTATTACAAATAATTTTTCTTAAGATGCAGGGCCATAGATGACAGGGAGTGCTAGAGATGCTGTGTTTTTATTAGAGTATGGGAAATGTTACATCCTCTCATACCTTGCATGGACACACGGTTCCATAAATTCTTCCTATCGCAAGGCTGCTGCTGGTGATAATAAAATACCAAAGTAATCTTCCTTTCAGAAGTTTTAAAAGATCATAGTATTAGTACAATAAGGGAGTTTTTTCTAAAAACAGGAAAGTTGTAGAGAGACTGCAACTTAGTCATCATTACAAAGCAAGGGGGCTTTAATTTGAATCCATGGTGATTCTTAACAAAATTTCTGTTCTGTTGCTTGGTAAAGCATCAGACCTCAATGCCAGAGAAATGGCAAGCAGGAATAGAATACAAGTTTCCAGTTTCTCTTTGCCCTGGTCTAACCAGAGGACCAGATTTCCAGAACGGACATACGGTAGTTTGTTGAGATATAGTGACATGAACCCTTGTGCTTCAACTCCAAGTTGTACATATGGTGTGGCTTTCAGTCCTACTTGTGGAACATACTGACGCTCCTGTTTTGGCTGCCAGTGTGATTAGTCATGTTAAAAGGATGTTCCTTTATACCAAAAAGAAACAAAAGATGATATAGATTCTTTTTTTGGGGTTGTTTTTTTTTTCTCAGGACTTTGATACAGCATTTATACAAGAACATACTGAATTGAGTAGACCTATATAAAGACAATTGATATTGAATATTGTTTTAGACTGTGATGGTTCTGATCTGGATGTCACTAATACAAACATAATTCCAAGATACTTTTTGTATGCTAGAGCAATAGGAAGGTAAGCAATTTAAAGAATGACTTAGTATATATAATTGTGTTGTCATATTTTTTTTCCCATTTCGAACACATAGTGAACACTAATGTTAATCAATGCTTTAGGTCTGGCTGTTAAAAACAAACACGAAACTCCAAACATACCACAAGTGCTAGTAATGTAGCAGCAAGCATAATTAAATATGGAATGCATGCAGAAGAATTTGGGTGTTTAACAAATTAATTTAAACTTGGGTGGATGTATGAATAAAATAATACTCTATGATCAGTGGAATTCAATATTTATCTTCAAATGGTAAACCCTTTATTTAGTGTTTTCCATTTATTTTCCATATATATATATACACACAGAGAGAGAGAGTTTTAAAGCTTTGCATGTTATAGGGGACAAAGCTGTAGTTTATTTCTATTCTAAGGTAATAAGAGTTTGTAAGGTGTTTTATATAAATGTGCGTGTGTATGCATATTATATATGGAATATATCCATGTGTATATATATACACACATAGAAAAATGTTACATTATAAAATACATATTAAAAAGTGTGTATATGTATATAGCCTTTTATATATATCCTTATATTTTAAGGAGATATTTCTTTGTGTATGTTTTTTTTTACTGCCCTATGTGATGTTATACTATTTTTTTGAAAAATCATAAATTACATTATTATTTTCTACTTATATACATTAAACGGAGAGATGCGCTAATCCACAGTGAGCCTGTTCTTCAGAACGTCTTCTGTGCAAAAGGTGCCACACCTTGCTGAATGAAGGAGTAAGCATTGGTCTTGTTTCTTGTGAGTTGTGTATCTGCTTGTAGTGCCTCAGCTTTTCTGGTCACATAAGCATCACTACAGAGAATGGAAACTGTAAGTGGAGTTTTCTCTTGTACCAAGAAAGAATAATAAGGTGTGACAGCAATTGGATCTGGAAGTCAAAGTTGTGAATTGTCATGGACACTAGATCAGGTTGCTTTCCTTCTGCTGTGTTTGCCAAATGCCCCTCTGCAGCTTGGTGGCAAAGGAATCCTAAAAGAACCATGAGGCAGAGCTTCCTCAAGTTGTTGGCCTGCTAGCATTTTGCTGCTAAGAGAGGCAGGAGTTTGTATTAGGGGTTTTTTTGCCCCTCTTCTTATGGGTTGGCAGGGAGGAAAAACTGACTGCAAAGTAGCCAGCCATGTCACATCACTAATAATATGAATTAGGATCTTAATCCATAAGACATTCTCACACAAAGAACTAAGGCTTTCTCCCAGCATCATTTGCAGAAGTGGAGAAAAAAACCCTAAATTTTAGCTGACTACTTTTGTTATTTATCCATATTTATTTTAACAAAAGTCAACAGTATTGAGGATGTGACCATTGTGATATTAAAAGCATCTGTTGAGGCAGAAGTGGGAAGGTTTTATGCTTCTACTTGGCTAGAACATAATCTGTATAAACTAAGTTTTGTCCATATTTATGCTTTTTTAAATTAAAATAAATAGTCACAAAAGAAATTCACCATGGGAGGTGTTGTCAGTTCAAAAATGAGAGATTGCTCAATGAGAATGGTATAGATGCAAACTCCTTCTCTTACCTGAGGACCGGTTTCAATGATCAGGACCTCTTCTAGTAGTATGTTCCTGTGAAATTTAAGAATAACAAATGTTCTTGGAATTGTAACTCACTGAGTCAGCAACCATCCTTCCCCTTCCCCTTGCCCTGACCACCCAAATTCAGTCAGAATGGTGTTGCCATTTATCCCATGCTGACATTTAGTCACCTCCAATGGTTTGTTAATTTTTGGTCACTTTAGGTAGGAAGAAATTTGCTAAAATACAAATACCAAGTGTCAAATAGAAGATAAATCTTTAGAGCCTGGTAGCTAACCAGAATTGCTTGAGCAATGAAACCCACTCTCTTGGCTTATCACAGATTTTTTTTTTTTTTTAAATTGAATTCTGATTTTAATGAACTGGCAGAACTGCAGAATATATTCTTAAATCAGTAAGGTGTTTATTTTGGTTTCCTCAAAGTTCCAACTGTCACAGCCCAACAGTGGGAGAAAATTATGAAGCATTTCAAAATAAAGTTGTTATTGGCAACCTTAATGCTTTAACTGTAAGTTTTATCGTAGTTGAATTCCCTTTTTAATACAGCTATGCAGAACCTATCTACCTACCAATTTTATGTGCCAACACGCTTAGCATTTTAATTGGTGCTGAACAATGTGTGTATTTTGACAGAAGTTTGTAATAGAACACTAATTAAAATAAATGATTTTTCAAGAGTATAACAGGCATGTCAGACCACTCCAAAGTTAACATTTCTTGGATATTTTTATGCAATTCTCAAATTTCTCAGTTTTTGCAGTTCCCTAATTTGATTCCTAACACAGTAAATTGTAAAACTTCACTGACTAAGTACAAAGTTATGCTAGTGCTGCTAAAGTAGTTTTTGAAAATCCCACCTCTGAACTCAGCCTGGACAAACTGGACAGCTTGTCCAAACCTTCAGCATATTACTAATGCTGAGCACTGAAATAGCTCAGTGTAGACTTCTGCTTCTTTCTCCAGGTATTAAATGAAACCTTACAAAAGCACATAAATTTGACTTTTCAAGGAAAATTTCGAAGCTTCGTTTTATCCTTATGGGAGTTTTCTGTGATGCTATTGTTAAAGTATTTGATGTCCTTGTCAAACCATTCTTCATCACCCATTATAGGTGTAACATTTTATTAGCAAAAGCTTTGGTCAAATGCTGAGGAACAGTGTTCCTTTATTACATAGTAAAATATTTTTTTCCTGGCTATAGTCAGGGAATTTCAGCTCCAAGCTGTGAAATATTGGGCATCTTCCCCCCCGCCAATAGTAGCATCTGGCTCTTTGGCAAAATCTTCAAGCAATTTTGCTGGACCTGTTGGATTTAACTTTGCACTCTACTATGCTGGATTGCTAACTTAGTTTCTAATGCTTTTTACTCCTTGGTATTTTCTTGTAAATAATTTGAATTGGAGGAGATTGCTTGCTCCATAGAAGTAGGAGTAAAAAGCCAATGGTATTGTCGATAGCCACCCGGTCAAGGGGTATACCTGCCTGTTGTTACCCCTGCTCTTAAGGGAAGTCAAAACTGCCGGATCTCAGCTAACAAGAAAAGATTTTTCTGTGAAATCTTTGTGTGGACACCCTGCACCTCCTAGCATCCCCTAATGGGAGGCGAGCTAGGTTTGTCTATGCAACAAAATTTTGTTGACACGAGTTCTGTTGGTATGAAGTACCCCCAAAAAAAAATCATACCATAGCACTGACAGTGTTATCCTGACAAAAACCATTGGTACAAGTGCAGCTGTGCCAACAGAAAGGAGCTTCCGTTGGCTTTGCCTATGACTGAATGAAGGTTGTGTGTAGATATGTATGAGTATATATTTACATATGGGCTGGCAAAAAGATCTTATGTGCTCCTTCTACAGCAGGGGGCTCTGCTAATGTAGTATGTGTATGTGGGAAGGGAGGCTCTGCAGTATGGACACCTCTACACTGGTTCTCCTGTGCAGCAGCCTCCCACCCTTGTGAGGCGCGAGACCCCTGGTCTGGGGAGACTGGAGTACAGGGACTGCAGCTCTTCTTAGCTTTCTGCAGGGTTTAGGAGGAGGTTACTTACGTTCTTCAGTCCTTCTCCTTGTCCTGGCAGAGTCTGTCTTCAGGATTTTGTCTTCAATAATTCTTGGCTCATTCTTATTGAGAGGTGGCGTTCAAGACAGAAGTGTGTTTCTTTAGCTCTTCTCATTTACATACAGTGTAACTTGGTCAAGATTAGTTTTGCCCCAACAGGTTAAGTATAAGAGACACTTATCTGAGAGAAATCAATTACGTATTTTAAAGTATATGATTTAGTTTAGAAAAATTAAACTTAAGAAAAATGGCTTTGGTTTGGTTTTCGTAGGAGTAAACATGCCTTCAAGAATGAGAAATTCCTTTGGGTTTGTTGAACAATCTCTTTTCATTGTAAATTCATTTTGAACAATACAAATGAATATACTAGATGACTTTGCCAGCTATTTGAATGAGATAGATGAAGTGCTAGCCCTTATATATATTTTAAGACTCTGCACAATAAATCATACTGTTACCAGCTATTGTTTCTTTGTAAAGTTCAGTTAGACTTATTTAGCTAGCTGTTGGTCTAAAGCAGAGACTTTCAGTCAGTTTCTTAAGTAGGCAATCCAGAAGAACGGCTGTCATTTCTCTGAGTAGATGTGTTCCTGGTGAGGATGCTGTGCTCTTACTCACACTTGGAAGTAACCCTGCCTCCTTCCCTCCATGTATTTGATGCCCTCTGTGAACCTCCACAATCTGCTAGTTGGAGTTTGTTCACGTGCTAGGAAAGTCCTAGGGTTTTTTTACTTCTGTTTTTATTCATTAGCATTTGTAGTATCAAATATAGCAGAATATTCTATAGTATTAGAAAGGAGGCCTTGTCCATATAGGGTTATTCATTTGCTGTCGTTATTTCATTTCTAATATCCATTTCATTATGTTTCCAGTTTCTGGTACAAGTATTCCTCCTGCCCTCCTTCAGCTTTTCCCTGCCTTAGTATGGATAAGAAGTTCAAGCAGAGTATGTAATACAGTTTTTATTAGGACTCTATATGGGTAAAAAGAAGTCATCACTTGAAACTTTAGCATTGATTTTAGCTATAAGGTGTTCCCTTGGATGTGCATACATGCAGTCCAAAGTAATTTGCCTAAATTAAAATTAGCTACTTTACTTTATAATTGTGAATAGTGGGAATGTTTCTATGGTTATCTGTCCTCTGCTTTCAAAAACTTCTTGCTGAAGCTGAAGATATATTGACGATCATTTATTACCTTCCTTTACCTTTATTCCAGGGGTACATATTGTTATTTTTAGTGCCTGGGGTGCAAGTATTTTTATAATTTATGAAAGTGTTTGAATATGGTCTTCCTGATCTGTTATATTTAGAATTGACTTCCTGGCAGGGAAATTCTCACCTTTGGAAATTGAACCTCTAATGATTTCTGTCTGGTGTGTGGTAAGTTCATGACATTTTTTTTTTTTTAATTTATTAACTTCTCAGCAGTATTGTTTGTTTTGTGGGGGGAACTCCTCAGTTTTCTCTAAATGCTTAAAACGTAGTGGTTTGATCAGAACATGTTTGAGGGGGCTGTAGATTTTTTTTTCTTCCTTTACAAGCTGTGTAACTACTGTATTTAGGTACTGTGTTTCATTTTAAGGGTTAGGTTTCTCTAAATCCAGTGGAAACAGAGCATAGCTATTAAGTTTTTTGTGGCTCCCTTTACTGAATCAGACTCCCTGCAGGGAACTATTGATGTTAGATATTAACACCAATGAGCAAACTAAAAAAAAAAAAAAAAAAAAATCTCTGTTTTTAAGTAAAGCTTAGGTATTATTGATGATCCAAGAGTTTAGAAAAATATTTCAGAAATATTATTTATTTCTAACTGGATGCACTCAAATATTTGTGGACTTCTGTGGGTTTTTCATTGGGGAAATATAATTGATTTTTATATTTCTTGGAGAAAACAAGGCATATTTTTAGGTTTTTTTCTGTGTTCTCTTGACATGAATGGAGTATGGAGAATATTTTTTGTTCTGTACCAGATTCTGTATATGTGGAATTGCAAAATACTTAGTGCATTGAATGTGCACTGTTTTACAGTGTTTTCTCGGACCATCAGCAGCAATTTGACATGACAAAGCCACGTAGCCCATTTCTCATAATGTGTGTGAAAGAACACTTGTAAAGTATAATATAATTTCTTTACATAAAAATATCTATTCAGGATATCTTGAAATGTGCCTGTGAACAGAAGAGTTTATTATTTCATGCCATCACAGCAATGCTAAATTTAATATAGCTGGAATCCTGATAGAAATAAATAAATCTGATTAATCAGACCATAGTTGTAAGTGCATCAGGATTTCAGTTAATTTTGTATTGATATTTAAAAAAACCCCAAACAACAAGTTAGCAACTAGTTTTCATTGTACTGTACTGGCCTCGTGAGCTCTATAAACTCAGTTAGCTTCAGGTTGAATTTGTTGTTTTCAAGACTTAAGAACGTGCTATTCCATTTTAGGTGAAAATGCCTGTTTTGCTAAGGAATACAGTCTGGCTTGGTTTGTTGGGTGTGAGTTTGTATCCTGATACCACTACTCGTGGTCAGGATCTAAACTGAAGGATGTGCTAGCTGCAGCGATGATACCTATGCCAGAGAGGCAGAGACCGAATATTTCCTTGTCAGATTGGATGAAGTGCACTTACATTAAGTGCTTTCAGTTTTTGTTTTTAGCTTGGACGTTCTTTTAAGAGGTAGAGAAGACTGACATGTGTAAGAAGCCATGAAAGACTTTAAGTGTGAAATTCTTTGTTCTGAAAGAGGTCTGCTAAATCTAGAAATGCTTGCTAGAACTTTGTTTTACATGTGCTGCATAGTTTATCTTAGTTTACTGCTTGAATGCAAAACTTGGATTAAAGTTTGCAAATATGTCATACCAGAAGTATACCAGAACTCACCAGATAGCAAGGGGCAGAAAGCTGCAGTGTGGCACATGGCAGGTTTTTGCTGTGCTGATTCATGTGCGTGCGAGAGGAGAGGAAATGAAGAGTGCTGTCATCAGCTGAAACTACAGGGAAGTTTTCTGCAGTAGAAACTGATCAAACAGATTGTGATTTAACATACTCATACTCAGCCTAATAGATCAGAGAGCTCTGTTTTATGTGGATCACTTATTGACTGAAAAAAATAATTTCAAAGCAATAGAAGTGATCTGTGAATAATTATGGCCTATGAAAAAATGGAGAAAAAAACATCTCCCGAACGGTTCAATTTAGCATATCCACAGTGAACCATTTTCATTCGAGGGTAGGTTCACAAGATGGAGCAAAAAGCAGTGGTAGTGATAATACTGTTAATTCTCCTGAGAAACTTCCCATGATTTCAAATAACCAAAAAACACAGGAAATCAAGGTCTGGTAAGGTGGGAGACTACTCTGTTATGCTTTTGCTCTTTGGTCTGTTTGAGCTTAATGCCCTACTTATGACTAATTGTTTGTAGTTGTTTTAATCACAGTATTAGAAATGTTTTAGTATTAGTAGGCAAATGTACCATGTGTTCAAAATTTAAAGGATTATTTTTAAAAAGCAGACCATGCCAATTTTTGTGATTCATTAGGAAGCTTACCAATGTCACTTTTTCGTATAAACCCATCTTAATTATAAGATAATTAATTATAAGATAATTAAGATATTAGTTTAGAAGCTGTTGTCTATATTTTCTGAATTTGAAGCTCTTAGAAGATTGAAGACTAATGATTTTCAATTAAGTGACAGAGACTTGTATTTTTTCATATTTTTTTCCTCAAGGGAATTTTTTTCCTCTATAAATAAAACTGCTCGGGCATTTTTATATATGGATGCATTTTACCCAGATTCTATTCTTACACATCATGAAGCGAAGGGAGACTGGGATGCAGTGTTTGTTTCTATCTGATCTGTGAATGTTTCATGGGAAAACATTTGGGAATAGGCAGAGGTGATAAGGTTATGTGTAAGGATTTTTCACAAATAGATTAAGTACCACCCACAGAGTTTTGGCTATTTTGCTTGACAGAAAACAAAGATGAGCAATTATGGTTTGCTGTTTGTGACATCATTTATAAGATAAATTTAATTTTCTCCTGAATATCCGCTTGGTACTCTCATGGTAATAAGTTCCTATTGATTAATTAAATCTGTTCCTTCTCCTCCTTATTTGTTACTCGCATGAAGTTGCTCAAATGTGAGTCCATTTTATTACTAACGGGCTGTGAATGGAAACCTTGTACACATTTTAATTTTCTTTTTAGCTTTGCTCAGAAGTGACAATTTAAAATTGATTGCCTTATTCAAATTTATTCTCTCAAAATAAACTATAGCTCTGAAGTCTTTCAGAATAGTTTGGTTTTTTGAATTATGAGGCTTTTTTACTACATTGTTGGCAACATATAGAATTGTTGTTTATGAATTGGTAGTATTTAAAGTACTTTAGAAAGGGTCTTATTTGAAGAAAAGGGATCATCTAGTTCTTGAAACACTTTATGTAAAATAGGTTGTTGGGTAGAAAGAATTTCTTTAAAAAGAACTCTTTTATAAAAGATTATGCTGAATTAAAGTGGTGGACATGAACTGATCAGTATCCAAAAGTCAAGGAAATCTACTGAGACTAGCGTCACTCCTTTATTACAAGGTTTTGGCATTTGAGTGTTGCATTAGATTTCAGCAGTTTTGGACCCTTCACTGAGCTGGAAGAGATTGTAAATTCAGATACTAGAAAAGGTTAAAATATAAAGCAGACACCTCAAGGATATAGCAGCAAACTTGATATCTGACAACATTTTAAAATCTCTACAAATTTTCAGAATATGATAAAAATAACAACCATTTTGGCATAACTTAGGTAAGTTGAAAATTTGAAACTGTCTCATTTCATTTCTCTCTTACTAATTTTGAAAGTTCAATTACTTGCTTATCTGTTCTTGATCCTTTCAGATTTGACAAACATCAAGGCCTTTGCCTTATTTATATAAGTACTTCCGTGTCGCATTGTCCCTACACGTCTTTGAGTATATAACAGAAGAATCTCAATTTCCTGCTTAACCCACTAAATTACAAGAAGACTTTTCCAGTACTCTGACTTGGCAATCTTGGTGGCAATTTACTGGGCTACAAAGCATTTTTCACAGCCTATCTGTCTCGTAACATTGAATTCAAGATCAATTTTACTGTAAGAAAAAAAAAAAAAAAACAAAACACGTTTGGTGAGATTTTTAGGAGCTTAGCATTTGCTCTGTTTACCTGAATTGACAGCTTTCCTCCTAGGGTTGGAAGAATCTATTTAAGTTGGCTTTAAGAGCAAAATTTGTCATCAGTTTGTGGGAGCTTAAACTGAAATCTCTACTTAATTTTCAGTCTAAAGTACTGCAGGCTTGTTTGAAAAGAAACTGAGGAACACCAACCTCAGAGTAGAACTGTTTTTAGAAGAACTTGTCAACATCTAATAACTTCAGATTGTTTTCCTCTCCATCTCCATTAATTTAAATTAATTTTAAATCCTAATACTTCAAATCACAGACAGTAAATTTTTAATTTGAGTGCCATTGAATGTTAAATCTATTTTTTTATTATTTTTAAGTACTTGAGAATTAATAGATTATCTGTAGGACACTGAACTTGCAAAGCAGTATGTCTTTAAGCAAAGTCAGAGAGTATTACTTGAAGTTTACAGTTACATCTGTTTTGGCTGTGTTATTTAATTACTTGTATCATTCAAATGGTAAGAAAATGAATGTGCTTCTTAACACATTAGTACAAAAAGCTTTGTTAACATTATACAAACTACGCTAGGTTTATTTCCAATGAGCTTATTGATATTGGTGTCTGGGAAGACATGGGTTCCAGCCTGGGTCTTTCTCGCACTTCCGGAACTCACATCCTTATTCCCCTTCGGAGCTAAGGAGTATGAACTTGTAGAGCTGCGTTAACCTCAGATGGAAAAATCTGGCAAATGGTTTCCTGAAGTTTTCAGGACCTTAATTACTTCTGAGACCCCTACCTCTTCATTAGGTTTGATTAAATTCAGCAAAAGGTGCCAAAACTTTCAGAGGATGCATACAGGTGTCTACAAAGAATAATTGCCTAAGCTTAACAAATTGTTCCTGCACCAACTGGCTGTTTTCACTGATGCTTTTTTAACTTCCCTCATCAACTGCCTGTGCTTCATAAGGCATGTGATAACTGGGCAGGTTTACTGCTACCATACAGAATATATAATGCCTGAGTTCTACCTGTCTTTCCTGCAATGTGTCCCATCTACCCTGCCTCCAATTTTCCTGAAATTTGTTGCAACTTAATCAGTGAGCCCTGTACCTCTCTGTCAAATTTAGCTAATGCTGGTTGAGGTTTGGAAGATTCTAGACAAGCAGTCAAGATTTACAGACAGAAGCAAGGTTTCTGTAATCTCACTATCTTTCTATAGAAATCTCACTAAGTAGTCTATTTTAACAGACTCTTCTGTTGTAGTTAAATACAAGGATGTTCTTCATAGTATGATTGGTTGTAAGGCAGGAATTCTTTAATGTATGACAATATTTTTTCTTTAACATTTGAATGCCAAATTGAGCTTAATCTTTTCTGTGTTAATCAGCATTTGAAACTATCTCCATCTTGTGATTTGGTAAGCGTGCCAAAGTAAGTCAGAAATAACACAGTGAATCTGAGCTCTACTAGGGTTGAATTAATGGTATCTCATATAAAGAAATCTGCAAAGGGAAGATATGGACAGTCTTAAAATGCAATAATCCTATATACTTCATGCTCATCTAAAAGTACATGGGATACATTGTGAGCCAGAATATTCTGAGATATTCGGAACACTTTCTTTTGAGGACTTCTAACACTTAAAGCAAGGAGCTAAAGCAAAGTAAAATTAAATGGGAAATTTGTTTTCTGCCTACCTTGTCCAAAAATCAAACCATTTGTATTCTGTTTCATTTTGTGCTAACAAGTGACTCCTTCACAATGTACAATTCATTGGAATAATTTGAAGTTAACATCACAAGATTTTTCATATTGAGAAGAAATTGAAATTCATGGTACTGGAGAGAAAGATGTAATTAAACCATCTAGTTAGGAGTGGGGAAGTTCTGGGTTCAAATCTTTTTTCCTATGGAGTTTTTATTCATTTTATCCCCTTATATATAAAATACAGCCTTTCATGTGAACAGGACTTACCTGCTCCTGACTGAGCATCCTAACCACTGCATAAAGCTGCTTTCTGTTGACCAGTGGCAAAACTCCAACAGCATGGCTGGAGAGAGTACCTTTTCTTCCACAGTTTCATGTCTTCAAAAGGCAACAGCCTAGCTGACAAAGCATTACACTATGAGCCATGAGTTTAAATAGCCTTAGACTGAGAAGGCCAGTTCTCTGTAGTCCCATGCAAATTTTGTAACCATTAGGACATTCCGTAGAACAGCCTCGGATGTTTAATGTTTGAAATCTGTAGTTTGATGTCTAGCACACTTTTATTTTTTGACACAACCCAGTATCAATACAAACCACTGATGGATTTCAGTATTAGTTGCATCAGACCTTTATTACTTGACATGCTTAGTTCACTTGCATAAATCAGTCACCAAGCACAGAAAAGAGGGCTGAAAGGGAACCAGAGGTATCTTCTAGTTCATTTATCTGTTTCTTTCATTGTAATGAAATCAATGAAAGTGACATATCACCAAATACCATGGTACTATCAAACCTTGAGAAGGGTTCCATGTGGTTTTATAACATTGTAAGTTAAGGTCTGAAGTATATGCATGGGTATCTCCCCCTACTCCTATGAACCCCATACTCTGCACTTCATGGGTTCTTGCCTGGGGGCTGAGACCTGTCCTTGCAGAACTTAACTGAACAATGGAGCTTTTAACCCAGAGAGGGTGGTGAAACTTTCTTCTTTGCCTTCCTAACACATGAAACCCTCTTACCCCACCACAATCTCTGCTTTCAGCTATTCCTCTCCCTAGACCCATGGTCTTCTACTGACTCTGTGTGTGGCATTTTTGGTTTGCTTTTGTGCTTTGCTAGTAAAAAAAAAAAAGTCCTTCCACACAGATGATGGACACAACTTGTCCCTTGCTTAGTTCTCTCTCATTGACGTCGATAGCACAACCCCAGTACTTAGGGAAGAAAAGATTTTGGAGAATCAGCAACAGTGAGTCCAGAGAACAACAGAGCATATTAGTTGGTCAGGCCTGTGCAGGACCAGGCACTGAAGACACAGGAATAGTATTGTGGATGATGCAGCAGTATAAGTTCCTGATAATATTGATATGATTTAATATTACTTATATTTAAAACCATGACATTATCATAGTAGTAGTATTTCATCCATCACACCCTGATCGTACCTGATTCAAAGGCAGGTTCAACTACACAAATCATTCTTGACAGAAACTCATCAACATGCCTAGGTAATCTTGTAAAGGTTTGCCACTAATTCTGCCTAGCAATTTACATTCTACAAGATTATTTTATGGACTTAGGAGAATTTTTTTTTAATGGCTGACAATGATTTTAAGACTCTTTCTCTTGAAAATCTGTTAAGCTTTACAACATAAATATATTTTGGGTACATTGTAAATATTTTGTATTTTAAATACATCAGGTAAGACTAAAATTTCCGCTTTGCATAGCTAATGGATATTTTCATCAGCTGTCGATAAATTTCAGAGAAACAAGTAAGTTGTAACCATGTAAAAGTTTTATTTTTTAAATGTTGTGGATATTGGAAATATAATTAGAGATAATAAACCTTGACTGCCTCAGTTTATTTTAGTGTGAAAATAAACTAAAATTATCTGAAGTTATAAGAAGATTTCAGAGAAATCTCCAAAAGTCATTAATAAATCAGGTAAAGTTGTTAAGAAGGACCTTCTAATGAATTAGTGATGATTATAACCTTTCGTGGTGACTCAAAAGTGCCATTAAGAACTTCAAGGCACAAACAAAACCAGGAATGATTGGGAAGATCATGCTCTCTCACTTACCCTGGGAGCAATGTTTATATATCAAAGTTATTTCTCTCAACTTTGTATTGTGGGTCTTTTCTGTTGTTTCCTTCTCCCATTTTCTGAAGGAATCAGTTTCTCAAAAAGTAATGCCACTGAATAAACAACTAAAAACTACTTATTTTTTCTATATTCTGAAAGAAGAGGTTAATTCATACTAAACAAAGGCTTCGTACTATGAACTTGGAAGGAACCCTTGTGATCATCTAGTCGCATATGGATTTTTCATCCATACGACTGCTGTGAATGAATTCCTTTGCGAACTAGAGCTATCTTTTTTGAAGAAAACTCCAGTCAGCAATACTATTTATTCAAGCTTTAATTCAAGCTTTAGTAGTACAGCATGTAGTTCCTCAATCATATGTACCTGAAACACGTACCTAAAGACTGCTGAGATTTCTTTTATTGCCTCACCCATCACAGCTGAAATTCTTTCTTAGGGAAGAATGAAGTGTTATGAATTGGACCTGGTACAAGAAGCAAATCTGAAGGTGCTGTGTGTGTGCGTATATGTGTAAATAGATTTTTTTTTTTTTTTTTTAAATTTCAAAGCCAGACTTTTCTGCTTATCTTCTTGTATGATTCCAATTAAAGGAAGACAAAGGCAACTGAATCTTCAAATGGTGTTTCTGTATTCAAGGATGATGTCAGCAGCGAAGATCTGCAGTATCCCCCTGCTTCAGTCTTGGCAACAAGTTCAAAAAGGAAGTCAGAGAATGAGAGCGAATCAGCTGTGCATAATGTGGACAAGCAAACAGGCATCTCCCCCTCCCTGGGTAATGCTTTGGAGCACATTGTGGAGCAGCTGGATGTTTTAACTTTAGTAAGTACACAATAACAGATAACACTTGCAGCGGAAAATGGTAATGCTGTCAATGGGCAAAAAAAAACAGGAACCTTGTTCATAAATCAGAATATTAAATCTATGGGGTTATTTTGAATAGTTGTATAGTCAAGTGACTTGTTTTTTTCCTTTCAGTAAATGTTGATCACATGTATTGTGTTTGCTAAAGTGAAAGCTTCATGCTACATAATCATAAAGACTATTGTTGTATTTTTAACTCTGGAGGAAGAGAGTCACTATTTTTCAGTAAATCTGACATCTAGCACAGATTTGCCAGAAGCCAGTTCTTTAGCAGACATTGTCAGATTTCAGCTTGAACAGTCATGCATTAGCAGGGGATGAACAAAGTAAATTGGCAATGAACCATTAAATCCCTTTTCAAACTTAGTGTTCAAGGTGTTGGCTTAGGTAGAAATCTAAGCAGTGGAATAATTCCTAATGTCGGTGAAACTGCACAAATACTAGTCTGAGTCAGTGACTCTAAGTCACTTGTTTGCAAATGCTCAATAGGAAACCAGATTTAGCCAATCTATGTCTTAAGATACTACTCTGTAGTCTAATATATTAACATTAAACCAAATCAAAAGGGAGTGGCTAAGGGTTTTTTTTCTGTGTCCTTTTGCAATATATAAGTTAACTCAAGAAATAAGTTTTGGGGAAGTATGGAGTCAAGTTATCAGTTGAAAATGATTTGTGTAGTAAGTTGGATTAAAATGAAACTGCCAGCCTGTGTCCAGAAACCTACCTTTTCTGATGAAGGTAATCTCTTGGAGAATGCTTTTTAATAGTATGTTTTTTCTCACTTCCTATTTTTGGGGATGCCTTAGACGTTTCTTTTAGGTTTTTGGAAGACATCATTTGGAGTCACCAGTGATGGCTGGTTTTCTATTGAAATATGGATGCAACTTTCGCATAGTATTTCAAAGTAACTTATATATGCACATATATATTTCTCTCCCTCTCTCTGAGAAAATATTTTATGAGAACAATTTTAAACCTTTAGACAGTCTCCATAGATACAAAGCCATTATTTTTAAAAAGTTGTAAATAGTGGAATAGCTAAGGAAAAGCTATCTTAGGCTATTTTTTCCTGTTACATTAAAATGATTTTTCTTACATTACTATGTTGCACACTTTTATAATACTGCCTGAGTAATATAAAAACAAATTGAAATTACTGTCTTCTTCATGCAGACTATTTCAATCCTGGAACAACGTCTGACTTTGACTGAAGATAAATTGAAAGAATGCTTAGAAGATCAGCAAAAAATGTTACTTCAGGGAAGACAGGAAGAATGAAAGATGAAAACAAACTGTATTGATGAATGTTTCATATATTCACAAGGAAATAATAAATGTTACTTCATTGGATTTTGCTATAAGCAAAAAAAAAAAATTCTTCCTCTTCTAAAAAGTCAATGTAATAAGAACTGAAGAAAAAAAATATACAACACATTTTAAACAGATTGGTAGCAAGCAGATATTCTGGTTATATATTTAATAAAGTGTAGCCCAGCCAAAATTAATATTTTCTAAAATCATTCCCATTGAATGTTACAGGACTCTTATTCAAAGATCTTATTAGGTTGAAATATGACTAAGCAACAAACTACGTATTTTTAGATGAATAGCAATTATTATGGAAGTGCACTATGCAGGTTTTTTAACTCAGGTAAGGATTGTGAAAATAATGCTATTTGTGCTAAGGCAACATTACTCAAGCACCTAAATTAAATAAGACCTAATTAGCCCTAACTCCAAAAATGCCAGAGGATTTTTTTTGTCTGTTACTGTCAAATATTTTACCAAAAAGTAGCCACAGTTACTCTACATCTTCTAAACATTTTAGTGATGATTGCAAGAAGATGTAGTGTAAAAACTTTTAGTTACAAATATGAAAATTGTCACTTAAACTTTGAAACTGTAATTACATCTGTGTGAATTCAGCTCCAAGACCGAAGCAGTCGAGTACTTCTGCTTATCCCCATCAAAAGTCATTTTTCATATTTAGAAAAATAAAAATCAGCTTCATACTTCTGAAGAATATATTTGAACCAAACACAAAATGATGCAAAATCTATATCATAAATACAAAATATTCTCATCCTCCAAGGACTTCCACAGGTGCTCAAGCTTTGCATGCTATGAATTTCCTCCATTGGTTAATGCATTACGAATAAAGCCATAAATCAGGAAAAACTTTGCAATGTATGATTATTTTGGTTTTATTTTTAATAAAAATGCATTTTTTAGAAAGATGATTGTAGGTCTTGTTTTTTAATAGAAAACATCTATGCTTCTTTATGTCTACCTATTATTTTTTTTAATTGCAGAACACCTGTTGTAAATCCACAATCAAAACTAGGTAGTCATCCATTTCTGCAACTTCACATTTTGTATGTTGAAAAATAGGACACTTGAGGGGGAGTATTTTAATCCAATTCTGCAACCGACTGTGTATAGATAAAGTCCATTTCCCAGCCTGAACCTCATTAACATCAACAGAGTTCAGCTTAAGTACAGAAGCTCACTGTGCAAATACTTTTGCAGTTCAAGCCAAGACAATGATCTGTCAATTTTTCTTTCATAACTGTTCATTTTCTCTCATAGTAATCACCTTCAGATAGCCAGACATCACCTCACTTCCTTGGTAAACTCTGAATTTTACCAACCGATACTACATCTTTTCAGCTCAGTCTTAAGTAGTACCGTTCATGGTGAAGAAGCAGTCTCCTCTTATAAAAATTTTAGATGCAACTGTTTATATGTAACATCCTAGCCACAGATTTTTTTGTGAAAGAATGATCTTATATATTCCAATGTAAACAGCCTGACCTTTGATTATGCAGTTGTTTATAATGCTATATAATGCATAGTTATGTAAATAGTGTCTTTTAGGTTATATGTACTTTATGCATTTGCAAATACCCTGGTGGTCTTTGCCTTTTCTTGGATCCATTAGAAGACACAAAACCATGTAGCTATTAAAATCCTTTGCTTGTTTCTTCTTTTCTCTGAGTCACTATATATATTTATGTTTTAAATCTGTAGATTGTTGTTGTTGTTAATCTTTTCAGGATTATTTGTCAAGATTTGGAAATTTCTATTACTTCCGTATTTTTTTAATAAAATCTTTGCTGCAATGTTCCTTTCTGCCTTAGTTCCTGTCACTAATCCTTCTTCCTTTTCAGTACCTATTATCTGGAGCATTTACTACTTAATCCAGTTTATTCCTCTGCTGTTTGTGAATCTGGTGAACTAACATGACACTTCCAAATTAAGATATGTTCTTGTCATTGTATCAGGTGGTCTGTTGATATTGAAAGTCAACATGCATGACACTTGGGATGTCTGTATAACTAGAGATGGTTCGTTGAGAACAAGATGGAGGTATTTTCCTCCAGCTGCAATGGCTCTCCTAAAACAACCACAACCAGCTAACGTGATGTTTCCTTTAAAGGAACATTGACGTGGGCTAGTTATCTCATTCTTTTGATCCATGTAACTTCAAATAAAGCTATAGAAAAACTTCCTTCAAAAGCACCTGAAGAGGCTGGTTAAACTCTCAGAAGCATTTACTCTAGGGTTTGTGCTCTGGCAAATAACTGGTGACTTGACTAATTTGAATTATCTTATAGAGCTAGAGGAAAATGACTGCTGTTGAGCCTTAATTGTGCTTCTGCACCATGTGAAAAAATAATTGCACAGGTTTTTAAATTATTATGATAAGTATATCTGTATTGCAGGCTGCAGCGAAGTACTGAAAATCCATACTTGTTCTAAACAAACTGAACCACGTACCTGATGCAGTTCTGCTTTCTTCAAGCTAAGTTATCCCTCTGATAGTAAATGTAAATAGGCCACCCTGATGGAGAAAGACTGCTTCTAGCGTCCAGGCCAGCTACTGCAAAAATGGCTCAATTACTTACTAAAAAAATTAACAGCAATGTCTGAATGACATGCAGTAGCTACCCAAGGTTTTGGGGGGAGAGAGAGAAGGTGGCAGCAGGAATAACCTCTCTTGCCAGCATCGCTGGGAGACCATCTCCGAAGGAACCCAACTTCAAATTCCTGAAGTGTCAGTGTGTTATGCAGTAGCTCACAACTCATTGTATGTGCTTCTGCAGACATTTAGAAACAAGAACGTTCTTCCAAATTGAACTAAATGCTGTCAGTTACTGCTGCGTCTTAAATTTTATTTGTAATTCCCATCAAAGTTTAGTGGAATTTTAATGGAATTTTTATCTTGGGCATTACATAAAGCATGATGTTGACGCAATAAAGGTATTTTTCTCAGTTTTTTCATTTTGGATGGCAATATGCACTTCCTTTGGGAGCACGTTTAGAGGTTCGTAATTATCACCATGGGGGCAGACACCGAATGGCTAAATGCTGCAATGTTGGACCTTAAGGCACTTCCCTTTTTCTTTTGATCTGAACATCGAGGTTTTCAAATACCAGGGCAAAATCAGACTGAGACATCAGTTTATGCCAATAATCCATTGTGCTTTTATGGACCAACCTGACAACTCAAACTGCGTTTTGGGTTTTCTCTTTTTTTATTTTTTGCAGGTTGTTTCATTTTTTGTTTGTTTTTTTTTTTTTAAAACACACCACTACATTCTCCAAAAATCTTCAGTATTTACTTTTTACTACTGCTGACATTTTTTATAAACTTATGGTTTTGGAAAACCAGTTCCTGGGGCAAATGTACCTGAACAACTCCCTCATCTTTGGGGGATTGTTGTTTCTTGCAAGAAACTTAAACTGTAGTTTTAAATTTTGATTAAACTAATCTGGCTGGAGAAATTGTGGTAGAATAGGTTCTCCTCACCATCTTAGGATGGCCTGAATAGATCCCTGTAGCATAAGGGATTCGAGAAATACAATTNTGAAAATAAGGCCTTTGATTATTTATTGGTATTGAAGAATTTTACTGGTGAACACCAAGGAACCTTATACGAGACAAAATGTGTCATCCCTTCCAAAATATTTTTGTAAAAAAGTCAGCAGTTCTAGACAAGGTATCAACAGTGTATTTGTAAATGCCACTTAATAAGCAAAAAAATTGCTTATTTTCACTAACACGTCTCCTGCCACGAAGCTACACAATCAGATTAAGGTCTTCACCTTGTCTTGCTTCATTTTCCCTGTCTTCAGAAGCAAAAATTAATAAAGCAAGTGGAAAAAACCCATCTGGGTGTGTCGGAGTCAAAAGAGCTGCTGTTTGATAGTTTAATAGTTTGATTCCAAGGGTCTCTGGGAATTTCTAGGCTACTCATACGAGTCATTGGAGCAGGGACTTCAGTTTGGATCCATGTGCCTAACCTAGCCTCGTCGTTCAGAAGTCACTCTCTCTCACCTGAGGAGGACTGAATGTAAAATTCAGCTGTCTGGGAAGCAGTGATGGTCTAGACCCGTGCAGGAACACCTAGTTCAGGAATCCCCTGGGAACTTTGGCATTATCGGGGGTACCGAGTCTGCTGGCAACTGGGGTCACACTGTTTTCCCACGCCGATCGCAGGGACCTGAGCATCAGAGGACTCGGTGCCCTTGCAGAGGCAGGAGTGGGCTGAGAAGAAATGCTGAGGGTCTCGATGCCATCTAAATAAAGGATTTTGTGGCTTGGACTAGTAGTTAGGTTTGCAAGTCCCTTTATGGCCTGTGCCCTTACAGACCAGAATAAAACAGAGGCACCCAACTTCTCAAAGCTACCAAAGAGGAAGCAATTGCCTGAAGAGAAGAAGAAAAGACAACCATTAGCTATCATCTTTTTCATACTTTTGTGCTTTGTATTACAATGAAATAGTACCTCTGTCTCGAGTTTTTTCCTCCTCCTAATCCCCAGAGGAAATCCCTGCTCCTTTTAGAGAGAGAAAATGTCAGGACAAAGAGAAAGTAGCAGGAACTGCCAGCCCCTGAGCTATAGGGTGTCACTGAAGCCTTTTCTGACCGCAGTGATGGAAGCCAAAGGCTTACAGCGCTTATTCCAACACCTCTATTGAATGTCAATTCTCTCGTAAGATTCAGAAGAAAATTTATAAGATTCATAAGTAAAGCATGTTTGCAGTGGTCTGCTGTTTGTTGGGACTTTATGAACAAGTGTCATAGAGACAGAAGTCTGGGAAGGTCAAAGCAGTAAAATCCTTTCTCTGATGTCTTCTAAGAAAGATTCAGGTGAGCCATATGCAAAGGGTCCTGCTGCTTCGTGCTACTTTCATCTTGCACATATCAAAAAGAAACATTTAAGATGCAATGCGCTTGGGAGGTGAGAAGGACAGAATGCTCCCGGCAGCGATTCTTCCTCAAGAGAGCACTTGTTGAACATTTTTTAATCATTCTTTTTATTATTATTTTTACCCTGTGATACATGCTGGGAACACAAGACCCAGGACGTTTGCTAGAGCCTAAAAAGAGCAACTTGAAAGAGAAAGATGAGGCAGTTGCTGATGGTTTCTGACTAAATTCAAGTTCTGCACCGATTACTGGGGCTGTTCTGTTAAAATTAAGTGATGCTATACCTAAAAATTGATGTTGCAGGCAAAAGCAGGACTTAGTTCTTAATCTGTAAGACTTGAAAATTCCTGTACTTCACAAGACCAGCTTTCACTTCTAAGAAAATTTTATAAATGTAATAAGAGGCCATTAACTTTTCAGTTAAGCAGTGAGTGTAATCAGGCAAAGCTTATTAGATTATAATATTTAATTGTATGTAACCGTACTGAGTGGTTTCGGTCTGCGCTGATGTCTCTCTACAGCTTCATTGCTAAAACACTGTGAGCTTTTGTGCAGCTTCTGCAACCTATTCAGTATAGACCTAGCCTATAAATAGCCGCATTATTGAAAGACTGTGAGAGGTTCATTAGAGAAGTTGTGACAGCCTCATTTGAGCCAGGGCTGATATAGTACCACTCCAAGTTACCAAAGGGTGGGTAACACTAAGCACGAAGCTGGGCTTTTGGCCATGCAGCAGAGTAGATGCCCCTCCAGTCAGCCCCTCAATCACCCGGGCTGCAGACTCTCACAGAGTGCACCGCACTTCTTGCCGGCTCCGGGCATAGGGATTTCTTTCCAAAGGAGAGCACAGCATGTGGGAGGAGCTCGTGGTCACGCCAATCTTGCCCCAGCCCAAGGCCAGGATGCAGCCAGGGCGTATGCCGGGGGCCGGGGCCGCAGGACATCCTGCCCGATGTACCTACCCGCCAGCGCAGACGCAGCCAGGGAGATTAGTCATCTCAAAATCACACGCAGGCGTAAGTACTTTGCTGACTCAATAGGAAGTTGCTGGCTAAAATCAGTGGGACTTCTCACATGATTGAAGTTACACGCTGAAAATGTCTTAATCTTGTGCACTGTATTCACATAATGGGGGGCAAAGAAAGAAAATTTGAATAGCAGCTGATGGCTGTTTTCTTTCAAAGGTACACAGAAAACAAATATAACTTGAGCTTCTGGTTAGTTTAAATGGGTACTTTGCTATTTATTTCACAGTTATCTGAATTAGAGCTTCCCACTTCTGGCTCTGGAGCTCAGGTAAATGAAGAGTATAGAGGACTAAGTCCCAGTTTGTATGCAGACCTTATCCTGTGGCCTCTTGGGTACTCCTTTGGAAGAGATGCGAGAATGAGAGAGGCTTCCAGCAATCATTCAAAACCATAAAAGAAGAAATATCCCTCATTTTGTCCTTTTTCCTTTTAAAAGCAAAATGCTGCTGGCTATTCCAAGTTGTGTATGTGTTTTCCACATCTCTCTCTTTTCTCTAAATGATCAAGTTAGTCATTTCAAAGTGAGCGAGTTATGCCCTTGTTACATAATCTGAGTATTGGGAGGGAATCATCTGTATTTGTCTGTGTAATGGATTTGGGAGGAACAGGGAGGAATACAAAACTAACAATCTAATATTTGAAAAATGCTATTCAGAGTGAAAAAATGATGGATACAATAAAATCGCTGTATCCTCACCCAGTATCTCACCATCCCTTTTACATTTGTGTACGTTGTAGCGTTACAAAGCTGAGCCTTCAGCACTCATTGTGAAAACAAAACTGGACTGAAATGCCTGAGGACTCATTTTTAAGATTTGCCCCATACAAGGATTCACTTACAAAACTATATATAATGTAGCCCACTAATGTTAGTTATGACACACCCAGTTTCTTTCTTCTTTTTTTTTTTTTTTAATTTAAGAAACGATTATGCTATAAGAAACACTGGCTGGGATGTTTCCAACAGCACAGGTTTTTGTCAGAGACTGCCGATTTGTCGTAAGCAAAACGTTTCGCAGAAGCGTCTCTGTTTGGATGAACTTCCGATGAAACACAGGCAGGTTTCCATCACAAGCCCGCCTGATTTCCTGCCAGCTCGCCGGGCAGCTCGCCAGGCTCCGTGGCTCTGGGATGGCTCTGGACTGAGCCTGTGATTCTTCCTGATTTCTTTCTTTTTTTTTTTTGTTTTAAATTAGAGGGAAAAGGTCTTGGGAGAAATACACACTGGCTTTTTTCTGATTGTTCAGAATGAAGTATTTTGATAACGAGGACGTCGCACAGCCCAGTCTCTTGGTTTGTACGTGGGAGACCCAGAGCAGCTTTCCTCCCTTCCAGAGAAGCTGCTCAGGGTAAACTGCCCTGGAAGTGAAATATTTTCTGTACCACATTGAGCTTTATTTCTAAGCATTTTCAAGAGACCTCCCACTGCCAATATTGCCTCTTCCTCTCCATTTTCTAAAATGCCTAATTGCATTGTGGTCTCTCTGAAGTAGCAGTGCCCTTCAGCACTGTCTCCTTCACTCACTTCTCCCAGGCCAGCTTCTGGTACAGAGGCTGCATCAACCTCTCTAGTGTCTTCTGGGCACTTGTGGCTGCTGGAATTGTGGACGTGAGGTGGTTTCTTGGGACGTTAAGCACAGAGATATACTCCAGAAAGCCGCCTTGGTGGCCGGCTGCTTGTGCTTTGGCTCCTGCTCCCTGGTTTATCTGCTCCATCTTCACTTGGAGCCAGAGATGTTTCTCTGCACTTCAGTTTGAATCACCTGGCGGGTGCCGGTTTTTTCATTTTTCTCTTTAATGTGGGGTTATCTGAGGGCAGGACCTTGCAGAGGCATGTGCCCGGGATCCTGGGGGCTCAATAGGTGAAGCAAGCTGGGGAAGGCAGATAACTTCTCTTTCACTTCAGGGCTCACACTGTAGGCAGTCAGCTTTATCTGCCTTTGTACTCCAGACTCTCAACTCTAGCAACCTCCTATAAGTTTTTTTTTTCTTCAGCGCATGAGTTTCATTGGTATGTTAATTGTGTCTGTGTACTTGGGTTAACCTGGCTTTGAAAAGCATCTGACTGAGAAGAAGCATTCAGCCAACATTGAGAAGATCTGGTGATTTAAACTCTGGAGTTAATTTGGTCTTGGTGTTTCCAAACAGCAGGATCCAGCTGTAAGCATCATTTTAATATTCTCTTTAAGCATTAGGGTATCGATCTCATTTTTTCCAGACCTCTCAGTTTTAATGATATTTTCTCAATCAGGAAACCCATTCAGCCAAAAGTAGATTGTCCAAGAGGCTAGCGCAGCCAGCGGGATCAGACTATCATGACCAGTGGCTATAGAAAGAATGGGGAAAGAAAGGGATGTGCCCCAGTGTAATTTTCTAGGCGACGCTGTAAGCCCTGCCAGACGCCGAAACCTCCAAGGGGAAGAGGAGGCTTTAAGTTTTAGGGGTGTGAGAGGAAGAGGCAAGGCCAGCAGAAGCTGAATGCAGGCAGAGAGAGAGATAGGGAGAGGACAAACATGAACCCCATTCTGCCTCTGGTAAGTAGGTTGAACGGTCTTCCCAAACATACCCACAATCTCTGCCTCCTTCTGCACTAATATTGTCTAATTTGTCCTGCCTATATTGTCTGTCCTACTGTAGCCCATCGGTTCTTTCCTTATCTCTTCCTCTCTCTGTTTTCACCCTCTCTTCTCTCCCATCCTTTTCCTCTGAAAAAATATTTTTCAGCCTACAAGTAGTGCACTTGGCTGAAGTCTTATTGGGCATATCAGGAAGTTTTCTGGATCGCTCATGGGTGGAGTTTCCCAAAAGCATAAATTTGATATTAATGTTTTATAAACAACGGGTCTGCCAAACTCTGAATAGCGTGAGGCAACCTCAAAATGTTGTGCCTCCTTGCAGGTTTCTCTCGTGGGTTACCTCACATGACAGAGACACCGTGGCCTCCACAGTCACACAGCAAAAAATGACCACAGGCATAACCTCAGCATATTCCAGGAGGGATCTGCCTCGTGTTGTTCACTCGTTTCTTTTATCAGCCTGAAGCATCGGTACCGATACTGCTCGGTAGCTGTCTGTCCAAGCAGCCATTAAGAAGTCATGATGGGTAACACAGTTAGAAGTGCAGGCACATTTTCAAAGTTGCATGTGAATTGCCAAGCTTATTTCTGCCAGCTGTCGTGGGATAACGAGCTGTATAATAATGACATTGTTTGCAGCAGCTATGGGATCGAGTTTGAATCAGTACATTGTCTGCAAGAGGATTTTAAGTAAATATTACAGTTCATACAGCACTAGTATGGCTTGTCATACAGAATCACTTAGCACGTTTGGGAGACCTTACTCCTGGTTAGGCAAGCAGTGGGCAAGAGCTCCTATAATTATTTCAACCACAGGCTAGAAGTGCCACAAATAGCCATTATTTCCTGTATTTCTTTTTGTAAGAGGCCATTCCCACAAATTTCCCAATATTTGAATGAAATTTTCCATGCTAGGTATCCTTTTCAGGATGAAATTTTGAAGAAATTTTCAGCCTTTTTGAAGAATGAGCCCCCTTTTGGACCTTTTCTGGAGACCTTTTGGCATCAGAAAACGTACAGACAGCTGATGGGAGCGAACTGGTGTAGGAGACATTTCTTCTGAGGACACAGGCAGGCAGCTCACTGAAAATTATCACAAAGAATGACCTAGGCCAGACAAAATGCGGATACAGTGGGATCGTGACTAGCTCAGCATGGAGATTGAGACTGGGGTAAGGAGACAGAAGAGAAGATCTGAAAACCGCAAAGTGGATAGGGACGGTATGAGACACTGAGGAGTCTGAAGCAGGATCGAGGAGATTGTAGCACTGGGAGAAGTCAAGTTTGGGGCAACAGGAAGAAATTACCCTGGTCCAATAGGCCCTGTTTCCTACCAGTTTGCAGAACAGCCTCTTGCTCAACTCAACGTCTGTCGAGCCCCTTGCTTGGTATCTGCCCCAACTGTGCGCTTTCCCTGTGGCGCAAGCGAGCACGGAGGATAACACCCTGCTGCTGCTGTTGGTTGCTCTGCCTGCTCAAGAGGCAAAAGTCAGTGTGGTGAACCTAAAAGCATAAAGAAAATGCATACAGAGAAAATTATCTGGAACTGTATGTCAAAATCATTTTACTAAGGCAGCTCTTGAGAATTGAATTTTATCTCTGCATCTGTAGCATCAACCTGGCAGCTGTACTCTGTGTAGGAAGCAGTGGGATGGAGATGTGAAAAGGCTGGAAAGGAGGGAGATGTAAAACCCAAAACCTGGAGACTGCGAAGTTATAAGCAAGCGTTTTGAATTCTTGGTTGAGATCTGAGAGGTGCTACAAGGGAGAAAACAACAGAGTTTGAAGCAAGACAGTGAAAAGCAATGCTGTGATTATAGGTCCAGTCAATAGCTTTTATGCCAATAGGAAGATGAAGAGGAGAGAGAAGGGCCTTTAGAGGGAAGTAATTAGTTTTGCATTAGAACTGTGAAAAGTAGAAATGTGAAAAGCTGCAGATGAGGTTGCCTGCTGCCCTGCCTGAGAAAAGGGTTCTGCTATCTATCTAACCATGGGTTTATGAACTATAGACCATGTTTATTTGTTGCTTTTCCTGTTCGATTTTATGATGGTGAGTGCATCCTTTTGCATTTTTTAAAATCAATTTGATGCTTCCGGATTGATTTGCCACACTAACATCCTTTCCCTCTCTCGATCTGTTCAGCCTCTAATGCTGCCTTCCTCTCGTGTGTTCATGACCCTGTTGACTCCAAGGCATTTTCCAGACTCCTAAGTACCCTGAGGCATTTTTCCCCTGCCCCCTTCTTGCCGGTGGCACTGAGCAGGTGTCACCTTGGCTGCCGTGCCTGCTGCTCTGTGCTGTTGAAGGCAGGAGGTCCCACTTGCCTGCTGGATGCTTCCCTGTGTGTATTCCTCAAGCATGGGAAGCTCGGTGCCTGGGAAAGGTGGCAAGCTAAGCACAGCGTCATCAGGGAGCCTGAGAGGTCTGAATTCCTACAAAGTCCAGCGCTGCCGCTGAGAACGCTTTACCTCATGCCATGTCTGCTGCTTCCCAGTTTGCTTTCTCCCGGAGTCCCTGGCATGGGGCACAACGCCTGGCTGTATGGCGAGCAGAGACAGGTCTTCGCTTCGGAGCGTACAGCGAGGGTTTGGAGCAGCAGCCTCAGGTAGATGCAGGGGCAAAGAGGAAGGAAACCTGCTCAGTGAACTAGAAATTCCCACACTCTGTTGTCAAACATGCTTGTTCACTGGTGTGGAAAAGAGAAGCTGAGGAGAAGAGAAATGAATTTGAATGCATTTTAATTGGGATTACGGGCATATGGTGTGGTGCCATTTGTTTCGCTCTTCCTGCTCTGCAGTGGGGCTCTAATACCTTCACACATTTGCCTTTATTTGTCGTGTCAAAAGGGGAGACAGCAAGCGGCTTTTTCCTCCCCCCTCTTCAGGGCCGTGCTAACAGCTCTCACTTCACCCTGAGCTTTGCCAAAGGAACAATCATGATTTTCAGAAAAAGTGCAGCCAGATTGCAAAAGCAGATTAAGCAGCTCTGACTTATTTTTATTAAACTTTTCAGCTGCTCCTTGGAGGACCTTTGCTATTTTCCAGCAGCAGAAAGGGATGGATTCAAGGGGAGAGAGGGGACGTGATGTCCACAGTACCGCATGCACATAATTCACCAGCAGCTGGATAGTTAGGTTTTATTGTTACGATAGTATATTTAGTGTTTTGTAAAAAGCTACTTAGGGAGCTGTTTCCCTTGTTGTACAGCAGTTTGTCAGCTGTAAGGTTCAGACATAAGCCTTTAATTATGCCTAGCATCTCCGCAAAAGCAATTTCAGTTCTCTCCCTTGCCTCATGCAGCATCTTGGGATGCTCTGCATTTGAATGTGAACAAGCTATTGTTTAACATGGCTTTAAATCATTACAGAAATGTTCTGTAGCATCCACTGGGAAAGCCTTCTCCCATCTGCCCTCTTCATTTCTCATAGTTGCTTTGGGAACCAGGGCCAGTAATCACAGAAATTTTGTTTAAAGGTTAGGCACAGAGTAGCGTTATCTTCATACACTGTACAAGCTAATAACAGGTGAAGGTGTGGCTCAGAAACATTTAGAGGAACATAAAGCTTAAGATTAAGCATCTTTCCCAGCCTTCACATAAGTGTCTTTCCATTCATTTTCCAAAACTCTGTATGACACAGTATAGGACTTGCAGGGGACTTAGAAGCTAATGGCAACTTAAAATAAAATGTCTCTAGCACAGTTGAAGCCAACCTGAATCTCTTCCTGCCTCCCCTGACACAAACCCTCTTGCCAGCTCAGTGCCATGGCATCCCAGCCTGACCCTAACTCTAAGTCTGTACCTCCTGAATACAGCTGAGACTTTTATTTTTCTTCTGAAAAATACATCTTTTTTATTATGGCTTAGACTTGCAGAAAAACTATAAAACATTGCCTAATGTTATTCAGTATATCCTATATTTGACGCTCCTTTTGTCCCAGAGTTTCTGTTTCAAATAATGATGAAAAAAGTTGTATTAAATTTACATTAAAGGAAAGTTGGGGAAGCAGAAACATGAATAACAAACACATGCATAATGTGATTCTGAACAAAGAAACCTGTGCCGTCAATGTGGGAATAGGCCGTGTGGGAACACATGTATGTCATTGCAGCATATTGCTAACACATGTAGGGGTCATCCAGACACATTCGGGGGCAGCTGAGATCCCCGTTTGAAAGTAAATTTGATAGAATCTGGTTTGTAGGTACTGTGGCAATGATGGCACTTTACATCTTTATAGAGTGATTACCACAGTCATTTATGTGTTATCCTGTACAGGTTTCCATGTACAGGGTGTGCCAAAGGGAGAGTGTCAAGAATATGTACTGAGTGTAAAGATTCACTGAAAAAAGAAAAGATGATAATAACATTCTGAAAGTAGTTCATAAACGTCTTTAAAATGAATGGAAAAAAAAAAAAATCATTAAATTGTAATGAATTTCACCCACCCAGATCTCAGAGCTCCAAAGCAGTTCAGCAGTTTTTCTTCTTCAGCGGCTTGCAGTATCACCAGCTCTTCCAGTGAAACACAGAGCACAGCCAAGGGGCCACGGCTCTTCATGGGAGTGAGGATGCATTTGCCAAAGCAACAGGAAGGCTCTGGATGCAGGATCTTAGTTCAGAGCTCTTCTGCAGGAGCTGAGGACACACTAGTCTTTTGCAAAGGTAATTCAGACTGTTTGTTCTGGAAGTGATTTAGCATTTTATACTTGTTTTAGGCAGAAACAGGTACACTCGACATTTGTTAATAACACTCCTGTTTTGGTTTGGTTTCGCCAGGTATTTGGAATCTTGAACAGACACTTACTCTGAACGCATTTCTGCTTTCCTTTACTAGCAGCTCTGGCCCCCGTTCTGCTGTCCTTCACGTCACCCTCAAACTGAGACAGTGCTCTGCTGACTGCCTGGTATTTATCACCAGATTTTCCGAATGTTCAGCACCCATCACATTGCAGCAGATTTTCAGAAGCGGGAAGCCATCAGCTATGGTAATTACAGTTAGGGCCAAATTCTCAAAAGAACTTGGCATACTGCCCCAAATCTGGTTCCGGGCATGGATACATAGCGCTTTCCTGCAGGAATCACAGCTCTGATTTTGGGAGTCACCTAATTCTGTGCCCCACAGAGGACTGCTGGCTGGGAGGTGTGCGGTCAGGATGAAGGTAGCAGGTAAGTGCCTGTGGTGATGCTGGTTTGTGATGCTTGCGGTGCCAGAGAAGGACAGAAGAAATGAGGATCCAGCTATTACAAAATGATAGTTATGAACAGGAGGAATCCATAAATACAATACGCATTTTATGTTGATAAAATCAGGTGGCTGGCCCACTGCATGCGGGGATTGATGTGAAAATAGTCACTTAAGTTTTCGCACATTATAGCTAAACACACTAGAGCAGGTCTTTAAACCTTGGGCCCCTAAATTACTTTTAATGGATCTCCAAAAGGTACCTAAGGAAACCGAGATTTATATTCATTATGCTAGGATATTAAATTTCCATCTATATTATCACTGAAAGATGCTTAGAGCTGCACAAATTCAAAATAGTTGAAAAAAATCACTGGAATAGAATTATAATCAACCTTAAAATAGCAGTTTTCAAGACAGTAACCACTAAATTCAGTTGTAGAAGTAGGCTTCTTGAACTTCTGTCTCAGCAAATGCAGAGGCAAGGGTAAAATAAGCTGGATGAAATCACTGAATGTAGGATTAGGGTTATCCAAGGGCCTGTTGGCCCTTCTAACTGACCCTTGAAAACTATCCTACCTATTTTAGGAGCAGAGTAAAAGAAGGCAGTTCACCAGTTTTTAGACCAATCCAAACAAACGTTAAAAAGACAAACAAACAGGGAAGCAAACAAACAAAGAAAAAGTCCCCAGGCCAAAACCAAACAAGTGACCAAAGGCCCCCGCCAGTCCCTTGAGGTAGGCAAGGTCACTGCCTGGGAATGCTCTCCTGACTCCGGGGCAGACAGAGCTGCTCCAGCTCCAGGTGACGCAGAAAGACATGGCAACAGGGGAGGTACCGCTGCTGCCGCCCGGGGCTTGGCTGGAGGATGAGCCCTCGCGCCCCAGCTGTATGTTAGTGCACTGCTAGCGTGGCTCGGGCGGCCATCCCCCAGCCCTACAGCAAGTAAACGCACTCGCCGTGTGCCTCAACACTTGTGCAAGGTCCCGCCACAGGCACAGACGGTTGCTGAAGCTCTGCCCTGCCAAGGCCAGTGGGAATTTTTGTCGTTGACTTTGGTGCAGGCAGGATTTCCCCCCATGGACACACACCTCCTCCCGGATGCATGTGCATGCCAGTGTTTGTGTATATACCTGTGCTTTACAGTACAAACTACTTACAGGAAGGCATCTTCTCTCTTTAAATGTTTTTCTTCAACTTTGTATTGCGTGAAGTCAGACCCTCACTGTCACAGCCATAGTTTCTCAGAGCTTAATGGTGTTAAAGAGCCCTTCTTGCTCCCGACCGCTGCAATAACAATCAGGCTGGGAGGAAGGGGAAATGAGCAGTGTAGCACACGCTGTACCTTCCAGCCACCAGCTATTGTTAAGAGCACATTGCTCCAGACAGAGTGGCAGCAAGGCACGGGGTGGGAAGCAGGTGTAACCTGCCAGGAACACCAGCCTAGTAAAAGTCAATTTTTAATTCAGACAACTACCCCTCCTTCTCAACTGCCTCTTGCCACCAAACCAAAAGAGGTTTTACATTCCTGTTGCTCAACACTTGAAAGCTTAACAAATGCCTTTATGTCAAACCAAGAGCTCATTTTCTCATGTCGGTGTTTTGGTCATTCATCTGCAAAGTCACCGATCTTTTTTTCTTCAACTCCCTATCATAGCATAGCATTTCACGTGCAACAGTTTGGTCTCGGGAAGCACATTTCCAGATGCTTTGCTATAGTTTGGGTGCTTTACAGACGAGCCTGAAACCTCTCCTCCTTGCTTGTCCAGCTCATTTTCCTTCTACTCTCTTCAGAAAGTGAAAGTCCCAGCAGCAAAGGCTGCCCAAGCGGTGGCAGCCCCAGTGGAGTACTTTGCTCAAGCGAGGTCCACACACGTGTGCAGCCTGGCATGGCTGGCTGGGTTTGGATTGCTGCTGGGTGGCCCAAGCCCAGCTCAGTTACCTCACCCCCTAAATTCAATTGCAATGTGTTGTTGGAGAACTCGTCTGCCCTTCATGAGCCCCTGTGCTGTTCTTCGACACCCTCTGGGGTGGTTTGTAAACATCAACATGGTGGTCCTTGCCAGAGTGCATGAAGCCAGCAGCCCACACATTCAAACCCCTTCTTTGCTTTAGTGCAGGAGTTACTGTTCTGCAGTGCAATATTAAAGCCTATTTGTGATCAGGTTTAGTTCGCTGTGCTCTTGATCTGCAGCTTTTATTAATACCTTGTTTTCAGATACCTGCTTCTGTTTGCTGAGCACTCACACACCATGCAATGCAATATAAATGAGCGTGTTCAGCCCAGCTGCCACACCGTAAACAATCATGATGAAAGAACATCACACCTATGCCTGCTACTACCCATCAGGACATTATCTCTGCTCCCTTTCCTCCACCGAAGCCTGGAGATGAAGTACTGCCTTGTATACACCCTACTCATGAAATGCCTTCCCTGACTGGCTGTTCCCTGTCCAGGATTATCCATCAGCTGCAGGACACTGTGGCTTGGCAAGGGAGTCAGTGGACCATGAGAAGGCCTGGCATTTTCTGTCCCTTACTAAGCATTTTCTCCACTGGTCCTTTACATTATTTTTCTCCTTATAGCTATTGGTCCTCTTTTAGCACAGGATCATTTTTGGGAAAGAGAATCCACCCCATCTCCTCCTCCCTCTCATGCAGCAGCTCTCAATTTCAGTCGGATTTTGCCTGGTTTTCTTCACGAGTTAGCTCAACACCCTGCCAAAGCCCCCAGGTATCTCCCCCAGCAGCTCATCCCTGATGGTCTTCCTCCCCTTCCCCAGCTGCTCTTGCATCACTCTCGGGTGATACTGCCCTGTTCCTGGTAGCTCGGCTTATTTGGCTGGGCTGGAATGATGCTGAAAAACAATGGAAAAAAGCTCTCAGAAATGGTCTTTCCCCCAAGGAAAATTCTCCTCTTTAAATAGTCCCTTTGCATTTGGGAGGAAAAATACAATTTTTATCTCATTAACATATGATTCCCCAGTCACCTGCACTTCTGAGCTCTGTAGCTATTTTATGTTCGCTCCTAATACATATGATTTAACCTGGAGCTATGATGTATAGATTCAGACTACAGGAAAAGGACTGGAGACTCTGTATTAGTAATCAGTTCAGCTTTTTTCACGCAGCGGTGACACTGGACAATAACAACTTACAAGCAATTTTGGACTGAACAAGATACATCTGTCCCTGCGCTGCAGTGGAGACGCATCGGTCTGCGCCCCGAGAGCTGTCGTTGTCTCCTCATCTGTCACTTCCCACTTGTGGCATCACTTCATCTAGTCAACAGTAACTTGCCGTCTGCAGTGCCAAGAAACTTTGAAAATGCTCTGAATTTCATACCAGGAAAGGCCATAAGGTGCACTTTGTATGTCAAATGCCTCAGAAACTGGTTCTGTTCTGTCGTGGGCCATGACTGTCCCTGCCGGACACGCCAGCATCGGGCTGCACCTCTCCGTGCCCAGCACGGCCCTCGCACTGCCTGGCTGGCCCATGCAAATGGCAGCATCCCCCTGGAGAGAAGGCGGTATTGTGAAGAGGCTGTGTTTTCACTGCCCAAAACAGCGAGCTTTTTGCAGCAAAACCTGGTTTGAATGGTCTTTTTTGTCAGGGAAGAAGGTCTGTGCTTCCAGGCATTTGCAAGGCACAGGCATGGCAGCCACTGAGGAAGCAATACTTGGCGAAGCCGGAGACCCCACTGGGCAGAACCAAAATAGCCTATTACTTCATAGCCCATTAAAGAGTGAATGGCTTAAAAGTTATCCTGCACTAATGGTATCAGTCCTCCATGAGTCCCTTCCAAGAGGCTGAGGCGAACAACTCATTCACAAGAGATAAAATGTCCTCAAATGAAAAAATAAACAAGCCAAAGGCTCATAAGATCCACCGTTCAAATAAAAAGTGACAAACAGAAGCCACTACCTCTTACTTAAGACAGAGCTATAGGAAAAAAATATATTTGCAGAAATCTAAGCAGCCGCCCTGAACTCACCATTTTTTAACATAAATGAAACATTTTTTTCCATGTTAGATCTCCAGTGATGCTGCTTCTGCTGTGCTCCTTTGACAATTTGTAAGATTAATTTGGTAGCTGGGACATCTCACCCAATTTGTATTCATTTTAAGGCAGAGTTAAAGCATCTCTTGCTTACGGAGAAGGAATTAACTTCCCACCCCCCTTCCCCAATGATGTATTTAAGTATCTTGCACACTTATTTTACAATCTTTTTTAAATCAAGCTGTCACCGCCTTGACATGTCTATTTAGAATTAATTTTTCTTAGACACTGTCCTGGTTTCGGCTGGGATGGAGTTGATTTTCTTCCTATTAACTGGTATAGTGCTGTGTTTTGGATGTAGTGTGAGAATAATGTTGATGACACACTGATGTTTTGGTTGTTGCTAGGTAATGTTTACGCTAGTCAAGGACTTTTTGTCTTCCCGTGCCCTGCCAGGTATGCAGGGGGCTGGGAGGGAGCGTGGCCACGACGGCTGGCCCAGCTGGCCAATGGGCTATTCCATACCATATGAC
Source organism: Pelecanoides urinatrix (assembly GCA_013400755.1). Lineage (NCBI taxonomy): Eukaryota > Metazoa > Chordata > Aves > Procellariiformes > Procellariidae > Pelecanoides > Pelecanoides urinatrix. Next base: position 70,790 of record VZTQ01012959.1, on the reverse strand, counting down.
ATCATGCTCAGCATATAAGGCTGGGCGAAGAAGAAGGAGTGGGGGATGTTCGGAGTGATGGCGTTTGTCTTCCCAAGTAACCGTTACGCATGATGGAGCCCTGCTTTCCTGGAGATGGCTGAACACCTGCCTGCCGATGGGAAGTGGTGAATGAATTCCTTCCTTTGCTTTGCTTGCGTACGCGGCTTTTGCTTTCCCTATTAAACTGTCTTTATCTCAACCCACGAGTTCTCTCACTTTTACCCTTCTTATTCTCTCCCCCATTCCACCTGGGGGGAGTGAGTGAGTGGCTGTGTGGTGCTCAGCAGCCGGCTGGGGTTAAACCACGACAGACTGATATAAAAGATGTCATGTCTTTGCTTGTCCAAGGAGGACAAGAACATCTTGTAAGAATGAAATTCTTGAGATTCTTTCACAGACATGCTTATCTACACCCTGCAAGTAGGTCTTGTGTTTTGTGTTCATAGTGAGTTTGAAGTTACAGAGGCAAACCAAAGCATGCTGCTATAGCTGTTTGTGTCCCTGTTAGTGTGCATGTGAGGATCAGATAATTAGGTAAGCGTTGGACTAAGCAGCTGGTATTTCTATCCATCTTGATGAGATAAAAAATTAATTCACTTTTAATTTCATTTCTTCGAAATTGGAAATTTCTCTGATCATAGTGCCTACTCTGTAATACTTAATCTCAGGTAGTGCAGTGCTGCAGGTCACGGATAAGTATTTGATCTATGGTCAGTCACACACGTTAATAGTAGCAAATCACCTTTCATTTATATTAGAGCAAAGAAAAAACCCCCATGTCTGTTATGTAATAAAAATGTGAATGAATAAAAACCCATGCCCAGGAGACTGGGCTACTTGAGAAAACTGGTGCAAAACCAAACAGTGCAGGTGAACTGATCGTAAATCGAAACCAAACAAGAAGCGTTTTGCATCAGATGCAGGGGCTGACAAGGCACACAGGGGTAATCATCACCCCTGTGACTGACTGCAGAGCTGGGCCCCCAGTCTGAGATGCCCAGCTTCAGAGCAGCCCTGCGCCTGCCTGTCCTCCTCCTGGGTGAGGAGAAGCTGTTCTTTGTCAACCTTAAAGCAATACCCAGAAGAAGGTGGAGACTAATGTCTTTTCCATTATTTGAAGAATATGCACCTCGAGTACTGTGTTCAGTTTTGGGCCCCTCACTACAAGAAGGACATGGAGGTGCTGGAGCGTGTCCAGAGAAGGGCAATGAAGCTGGTGAAGGGCCTGGAGAATAAGTCCTGTGAGGAGCGGCTGAGGGAACTGGGGTTGTTTAGCCTGGAGAAAAGGAGGATGAGGGGAGACCTCATCGTGCTCTACAACTACCTGAAAGGAGGTTGCAGCCAGGTGGGTGTTGGTCTCTTCTCCCAGGTAACAAGCGATAGGACAAGAGGAAATGGCCTCAAGCTGCACTAGGGGAGGTTTAGATTGGATATTAGGAAAAATTTCTTCACAGAAAGGGTTATCAAGCACTGGAACAGGCTGCCCGGGGAAGTGGTTGAGTCACCACCCCTGGAGGTATTTAAAAGATGTGTAGACGTGGCGCTCAGGGACATGGTTTAGTGGTGGACTTGGCAGTGTTAAGTTTACAGTTGGACTCAATCTTAAAGGTCCTTTCCAACCTAAATGATTCTATGATTCTATGATTCTAAGCCTTTCTCCTCTGCTCACCCCACCCAAAAAGGCTGGAGCTTCTCTAGAAGGCAGCCTGGTACAGAGGGACACGGAGGCACTCCCAGGCCACGGCTGCTCAACACCCACAGGGAGCCAAAGGAGTGCCGGGGCATGCACTGGACGTGCATCACCAGGGATTTAGGGCTGCATCCAGGGGAGGTGATCCAAAAGCCTCTCTGTAAATCCCATCAGTGCCTGTAAGGCCATAGATGTTTGCCTGAACTACAGTGTTTTCCGCAGGACCCACCACAACAGAAAGCTGTGCTCTTTTGGCAAGTGCAAGCATCGCTGCTGTGGTGAGCTGACTGCACCGAGCTGCCTGGTGCCTGGAGGGGAGCAACCTCTGTGCTGAACGCCCCAACACAAAGCCAAACCACTGACACCAACCCAAGCTGCTCATCTGCCTTTTGGTAGGGGCCAGGCCCTATATTTGAGAGGCTGAATCTTTCACTGCCAGTAGATTTTACAGCCTGATGAATCCGTTTCTGGCTACATACAAACACAAGTTGCAATAAGTTGTTATTTCAGTTCTGAGGAAGTGTTTGACTTTGGAGCAGCACTGAGGAGAAACCTGCTGTAAAGGAATTTGCTGTCCCTGGGTCTGGTGCTGCATACATATCCCATCACGTTTATCGCTACGGGTGTCTCACTGATGGTATGCGGGTTGCAGTGGGAAACCTGCTTAGTATTTGAGTCTGCAAATTCTGCCAGCAAGCAGAAGTTGTCAACATGATCAGGCCTAAATATCAATATCCTAATTCCTCAAAGTAGTATTTGATTTTAAAATTCACCATCAGAAAATAGCAATAATAGGGTTTTCGGTCTACGCATTATGGTAAGCTGCCTTTACGATTTCAACATCTTCTTTCTTAGGCATGAAGGCTAGAAAGACTTGTTTCAGATACATGAAAACTGGGATTGTAATGAAATGACAAGACTTGAGGAGCTAGGGCTTAGTGGAAAACACAACATATATCATGAGATTCACACTAAAATTGGGAGAGTGAGCCGTACTGCAGTATAACCGCAGCACAGGTGTGCAGAACTGCAGTAACTTCATCATCAGGAAATACAGTTACGCAGTAGAAATGTCTCTTAAGCCTGTATTTCAGGCAAGTCTGAAAAGACACTTCTTTACAGCCACTGAAGCCAGTCAACAAAACCTGCAGAGCCCGTGCTACTCTCCCAAAGCCTCCATACTACTGGTACGAAGGCACATGGGAACTAGTTGGCAACTGCCACTCAAAGCTGCATTAAGGCTGTGTTCTCTCGGGGAGTTTGTCCCGGGGAATATTAAGAACTCTTTCCCTTCCGTTTCCATATCAAGTTTTCAGATCAGCACTCTTCCCAGCCTCTCCTCCTCCGGGCTGCTCGCAGTGTGGAGTGCTCTTTTCCTGTTTACCCTTACATCCCTTTTTATTACTAGGCGGGATTTTTTTTTTTTTAAAGCACGCTCAGGCGCCTGCTTGTTTTTTCTAAAGCTCTGCGGGGATTTGTTGGCGTCTTTTGCAGCAGGTCATCCTGTTTTCAGACAAAGTTCCTGTCTTGTTAAAAACAATCATTTCTGGATGTCTCTGTATGGCTCCTGCTTTTAATCATCCTGAGTCCTTGAGCCGTGCAATCTGCACTCCAAATATTTAGATTTTATTTGTTTGTTTGTAGCTAAAAAAAAAAAAAGAAAAGGAAAAGAAAAGAAAAGCCCACAGAACATTTTCAAACTGCCGCCCGTCGGCAGGACAGGAGACGTCTGCACGCTGCGGTAAGAGAGGCCAGCTGTGCACAGGCAGCGGCACACGCAGGACAAGGCCTACAACCAGCAGACAAAATGGCGGCAGCAGCGACAAGCCCCTTTACCACCACTCAGAATGCCCTTGCCACTCTGGGTAGAAGCAGGCTGGCTGCAGATGCCTCAGTCTTGGGTAAGTGCCGGCCAGCACAGCTCTCTGCAGCCACACTCAGCCCCGGGGACAGACCCGCAGGGCACAGCTACAAAGGTGGGACAGGCCAAAGAAGGGCTGGCCCATCTTTTGGGCATAGTCTGCACCCTCAGAACCTAGCCAAAAAAAAAAAGAATAACACTGTCTTGTACAATGACAATAATTTTCAGAGCAGATCAAAGCTCTGCATGGCTTTCAAACTGATGGAGGGACAGTAATAGGGCCAGTATAATCCTATATAACTTGTTGGGTTTTAATTTTACGTTAAGATAAAAACTCAGACAACCGCCTGTCAAATTTCATCTATTTTAATTCTGTACATGCCCATTACTACTGCAGCAAGGGCAATTATCCAAAAGGTACATCCATGCTGACACCACCTCCTGCGATGAGGGGACTGCTATCGTTTTAATCCCACTAAGGCTGGGACAGATACTTTACATAGCTTCGTTTGAGAGAGCAGCAGGAGATTACTCTCCATGGCTCCCTTTATAGCCAGAAGTAGAAGGTATTCTCTGTTGGGGGGCAGCTAGTGCCCCTAAATGAGGATCCCCTGCTGAGCTCTGCTCTGTGGAGTTTCTCCTCATTACCCTAGTGAAGGGGACCTTTAAAAAGTTAAAGGATGTGAATAAACCCTCAATAATTGGTGACATAAGATGCCAAAGCGTTTAACAGGAGTATTTAGTGCCCTTCATATATAAATAGACAGGGGAAGTCGGTTCACAGAAGGTGATATGGCTCGCTATAAGCTGGGGCAAGAAGTCAAGTCTCTTTTACATAGACTTGGAGGAAGGTCTTGCTTTATCTGCCAGGCTGTGCTGTTGCCTGCAGTGCTGCAAGGAGGACTGACTGGAGCAGAGGATTGAATCTTTCGGCCTCTTACCTATTGAGAAATGCTGTTATTACAATGGCAAAAAAACCCAAACCAAAACAAATAACTTATTCTCCTTACTGGCTCCCAATTTGCACTACAGCAAGCTGCATCTTAAAGGGTCTTGGGTCACCTCCTTGGAGCCCAGGGAAAGCTCACTTTCAAGCGTACCTCCAGGGTTTTGTGTACTGTTATGTTCCAGGAGGTGATGAAATGTGTTTCAAAATATGTATGTTTAAAGGTGCCAGGGCCTGCAGGTCCATTAAGAGAAAGGATCTGTTGTGTGCTTCCTGAAGCTGAATACTCATGCAAAATGATCATCAATCAAAGTTTCAGGCTTTGGTAAATTTACCCCTGACAGTTCTTATAGGAAGATGTTACACAATCCCTAACCCAAATGCTTTGATCTCCTAAGTCAAAGTCAATATGTCCAGCTGGATAAATAGCATTAAGCCCAGCACTGCTTCCTGTGTAAGTGATAAAAAATTGATAAAATCCTGACTTCTAGAAGCACAGGTGCTTTAAATCAATGGAGTACAGTTCACCAAAGCTATTAATACCACCCCTGGAAGTCCTGACTGGAAGCAAAAAGCTTTGAAATTTTCATGCTCCTTAGTTCAGAAATGAAGTTTAAATTAGGTCGTTTTTAGGCAGCCACAAACACTGAGCCATACTCTGGGCCAGTATCTATCAGAACCATGCCGTTTGCTTAACTGGACCAGAGTTCCAGAGTTCAGCCTCCTCCACTGCCAGCCTTCCTGCAGCACAATGGGATTAGCTTTCAAGGATGGGCTCCCAGGAACAGATTTACAACCTTGTCCCTAGTCCCTGTCCTAACAAGTCCTCTCTTCACATGCATCAGAAGTGTCATCGTCATCCCCCCTTTCAGGGTCCTACCGTTTTTCAAACCCCACTTAATCTCCTTGAATTCCTAATTGACCATGGTGAGAATGCTTCCTCCTCCTCTTTCTCCTCCTCTTTCTCCTCCTCTTTCTCCTCCTCTTTCCTCCTCCTCCTCCTCCTCCTCCTCCTCCTCTTATCACAGGCCCACAGCCCCTCTTCCTGGGCAATAGCAGGGCTGGTGGGGTTCAGGCAGGTTTCCTCCCCCCCAGCTTATCCAATTCCCAGCATCAATAATCTGTTATAGATCCTGTCCATTCCCCTCCTTCCCCAATAATAATGACACTCTTGAAAGCTTGAGATAAATATCATGTTACAAAACAGATGATCAGGATGAATATTACTTTCATCCTCTAAGTCACTTGTGGGGGAGTGGAGATAGTCTGTTTAGCCATATGGATGGTTTTCCATCATTCACAAATGTCACTGGCAGCGGGGCAAAAAATAAATTTTTGACGTGAACTTTGTAATGCTTCAGCTGAAGTTGATTCCTAGAAGGTAAAATTCACCCTGGTCCAAGGCCCACTCCATAGCAAATATAGCCAACATGTTCTTAGGAAAGCCCTGAAAACATATGGGAAATTTCAGAAGAACGTGGACCTTTGCTAAGAAAACCCTTGGAAGAAATCTTTGACATACAGATCTCAGGAATTCATTTTGATTCCTCTGAAATGATACACCCGTCTTCTCTCTTCCAAGTATATATTGACTGTAGGTTCCTAAAGCTGCTGTGTCTTCTCAAAAAAACCAAACAAACTGCTTCCTAGAAACCCTTCTTTGGACCCGAGGGAAGGAAAGGAGTCAGAGAACAAAGTCCTCCCTCCACTTCTCAAGAAGCATTTCGTACTTCCTCCGAAAGTGAACTAGACCATGCCCACGGAGAAGTGCGAGGTGCCCTCTCACCCAGCAGCACAAACGAAAACAGACACCTTGAGTTTCAACAAATGGCCTTGCTGGGCAGATTATAAAAAGCTAAAGAAAACAGTCTTTATCTAAGAATACATCAGCTAAGGCGTTTTCTCCTCATGCCGGTAAGAAAAGCTCAGACAGAGACTGGACAAGGTGGGCACCCTGTTCTCAGACAGAGAGACCACGTTTCATGGAGGGGTGTTATCTCAGGTTCAGCAGCCCCATTTTGTCTAGACCTTGCTCCTTCCTCCCTGACCTCAGCCACAGTTCATAACCCCACCCCAAGCAAGCAAAAAGTCTCCTCGCTGCTCCCAAAAGAGCTCTTGCTCTAAGGGGTGGCCTTAGGCAAAAAAAACCTCAGCAAATGCTCAGTTCCGTCCTCGCTGGCCCATGTAACCCTTTTGTCAGTGTGCCTCATGACAGTGCATGTAGGACACAGGTCGGATGCCCAGGAATTGCTCACAGGCAAAACTCTTCAACCCAGAGTGAATGGAGGCAGCTCACGTGTTTTTGGAGGCCTGAGTGTGAAGGTCAGGTGGGAATTTGGGAGGAAAGGAGATAAGGGGCACAGGGCTGCAGCTGCACAGATCCACAGGGCAGCTGTTGGCATAGGAGAGGTTTTGGGGTCACCTTCACCTTACTTATAACCCCTGCTTGGAGCTCGGAGCTCGCCTTGCCACAGCTGGACCTGATCCCCCTGGCATGCTTTTCCCATCTCATCTCTACTGCCTCTATGGTCAGAAGTTCATTTTCCCCTTCTTTCTAAAGGCAATGTGCTGAATCCAGCTTGATGGCGACTGATCAATTCCAAGCCCTGAGAATAAAAGCCTTTTGTTAATTTCTCTGCAATTTTGGCCTCATTTGCAAGTAATATGCAATATATTTTTGCAGGGAATCAGTTGCAAAATCAATATGGGCTATGCTTATAAGGGCAAAAAGACAATCAACATCATGGAGCCTATTCCAGGCACTGCTTTTGCCTTACTATGTCAGCTAACCTAGCTTGAAAAACTGCTGTAACACCACTCACAGGGAAGTGAGGCACTACACCTAAAATGGTTTTCACAGCACAGACTGCTGTTATTCTAATGGCTATGAATTTCCCTATTGTTTCTTGCCACTATTTTAAAGTTACAGTTGCTATTTGTTGTGAAACATATCGATGAAGAGAATTGGGTCAATTTACCTACAGTTGCCTTGCCACTAAAACCAGAAAACCTACTGCTCTATTTGTTTCCGGTCCAGTCTCTAGCTCGAGAATACCGATCATCTTACTCAGATGAGATAAAAAGCATCAAAGTGATTGAATCAAGCAATACTTCCTCAATAGAGACAGACAGGTGTGCATCTGATAATTAGCAGATTGTAATCAGTAATTTCCCATAGCAATATATCTCTTAGCTTTACCAATTAATAATGCAGCATTCATACATTTACTTTTGTAGGTTTTCAGAAAAAAAAAAAAGATCCAGCTAACAAAACCCTTCAAAGGAAATATCCTGTTGTAGGTTTCTGAGTTGCCCCGAAGCTGAATGATGGAGGTAGGTGACCTTTCCCTGCCTGTATGTAACAGTTCTTGTCCACCTGACATAGCAGAGGCATCACGTGTCTCCTTAATGAGTCTCAAAGGAGTGGGGGCAATTGTTTTTAAATAATTAGTCTGTGTCTGAATCTCAGAGAGATTAATTTTATCAGTGAGCATAGAGAGCTCTTGGTATGCAAGAACTCATGCTTATTTGCCTCCAATTTTCTCCGAGTAACTACACGAATTGACACCGGTGGCAGTTGAAAGCACTGGGCTAGAGTGAAGAGTGCTCTCATCCCAAGCACTCAATGCAGAAGACTTGGTTCCTTTATTTACTTTGCATAAATCCTGGGGAGTAAATATGAGGCACTGAGAGTCCCTTTGTTTTTCTTCATTGGATTTAAGCAATTCCTCCTGCACACATCAGAACAATGAATCCCTTCAGTCCACCAGGCTGCAAGTGATATAACGCCATGGATTCACACTGCAGATCTCCAGAATCTTCTAAGTTTTGGAGAAGCAATTGAATGATTGCAGCGACTTCAGATTCAAATTTTGAGTCTGCTATTTTCAGAGACAAGTGATAAAATGTACACCCTTATGCTAAGAGCCTGAGCTGGTATAATGTACATATCATTAAGCCAGAACATCCAGGCTGACGTTGTCCTCACTAATTAGGAAAATTCCTGGCCAAAAATATATAGGTTGGAGCCCAAAGAACACAGGTTATCCCAGTGATTCCTCACCACATACAGTCACTGGCAGAGTCCTCATCTTGCATACTTCCAGTCTCGGTAAGGACTTGCTAACACAGCCAGTGTGCTGTGTGTGGACAAGCACCCACACAGCTGGTAGGTTCAGTTCTCCCTCTGAACCCACAGAGCACATAACAGCCCTTCTCTCTGACCGACTGCAGAAAATATACTTTTTTAGGTGAAAAACCTCCTACAGCCATTTGTTGACTCTCCAAGAGCCATGGACAAATGCTGTTTTGCTAGATGATCACTCAGGCATGTCAGCTGGATGCCCAGCACCATTCAGAGTTGTGACCTGGCTCCTTAACTGTACTGTGCAGAAGAAGAGACAGTATATCAAGGTCATGATTATTTGAAAGATTTCATATTTATCCAGATCAAAAAAATACCCATTGGCTAGTTTGACTGGAGTTTTTGGTACCAAAGGCACAACTTGGATCAAATATGAAAGAAAACAGCTATCAGTTTTTGTTTCCTCCATATTTAATTTTTAGAGAGAAATCTTCCCTGAAAATGCCATTTGGACACTGACTTAGTCTGACTAATTTTGGTATCTCGCCCTTGGGAAACAAACCAGTTCTCCTTCTTTCGCTGTGTAATACATGTAGAAAAGCAGTTGCTTCGTAATTTAATTCACCACACTTCAGTGGGGTACTGAACCTACTCACCTTGAATATAGGCCATAGGGCATTTCAGGGGTTAGTTTGGAGGTTGCATTATCATTCTTTAGCCGTAAAACTATATAAGCAAAAAAGTCAGGCAAACTACAACTAAAAAAAAAAAAAAGAGAAAAGGTGTTGAGGGTGGGTGTGATGATGAAAATGCTGATGGGCCCTTGCATTCAGTGGCAGTAATTAGCTTTACCATAGTAAATTCCAGGCATATGGCATAGCAACTTTCGCACCCTCTTATATGATTTAAAATGGTTCTCACAAATGTTAGTCTCACTGTAACTGTGAAAAATCTCCTGTTTTCTCAAGAATAAAAGCACTCCAATATCTTGCCCTGACAACTGATGCTTAAAAAAATGCCCCCCAAATCCAGTTAAGGCAATGATGTGTGTTTAATGCAAGAAAACAACAATTAGTATATTTTTGACTGAAAAGAACTCAGTTAAGATGCCAGAAATGTCAAAAGTTCCTCACTACCCTGACACTTACGTAATTGTTCTGTGAACACCCACACGCCGGAATAGACCTACTCCACCAAAAATTGCAGGGCTGACTCACTGAGCATTCCTCTACGTATCTGAATACCTAACCATCTAGGATACATCATCTATAGCGTAATTCTAATGTGATTTCCCTGATCCAATGAAGTTACACTTCACTCAGGGAAAAAAAAGAGGATAATCTATATCTTCAGGATCCTGCCCACCCATCACGGAGGAAGCGGCCAAGAATGGCAGTGCTGCGGGGGGTATCCGCTCTCCGAAAACCTGCCTGAGCCCCATATAAGGGCAGGGCTGGGATTAGATGTGGCTGGCTGTGGTCTTCTGGATTCTCCTTGCTGAAACAAGATGCAGGAACAACTGTGCCTACAACCTACTCAGTTTTGACCTCCGTGCTGTGTAATGTTCGCCTTTCCGAATCCAGTTATTAGAGCTGGCCATGAACCTTCTTATCTGCAGGACAGTGCTCCCCTCTGTGCAGCTCATCCTGCCCCCGTACTGAGGCACTGACCTGGCGCAGACTGGAAAAGGAGCAGGGCACTGCTGGATCCTGGTCCTTGCTTCTTGCATACTTCTATCTTACTCCTATTCAAGTTCTGATGTGATCCAGAAATGCCTAACTTCTCTGATCTGATGGGACTGCCACATGAAATGAAGCAGGTTGGTGCAAAATGGGACCGGAAGCAAAAACAAAATAACAAACCAACATTTATAAGTTATTGGAGAAAACCTCTAAGAAGGAGCGGGGAGGCTCCAATGCATCACTGGAAAGCATAGGGGTGTAGGCATCTCTAAAACAACCTCAAGTGAACACTTGAACAGAGATTTATGTGCACAGTTTAGCCAGAATAGGAAACTTTGTAAAAATGGTTTATACTTTACAGCTATACTACAAAACTGCTCGGAGAAAGTAATAATTTAATATAATTTACCTTTGTGGTATGCTGGTGGCACCAATGTACCAAGTGAGTAACATAAACTGTGACCATGAACGGTACTGTAATCATCATGCCATTGTGCTCTGACACACCAACTGACGACCTGGTATTTGCATGGGACAGTTCTATCATTAAGTCCTCATAAATATCTAAGCATACTAAAGCCAGGATAAACTTAACAGCAGTAATTCTCTTGTCAACATTTGCAGAGATTACACTTGTACACACCCAACTTTCAAGGTATGTTGTATACTGCCAAGCTCTTAAATGCTGAATCAAAGATGAAGAAATAACTACCATCCCCATTTATGGCTATACCTTAAGATGTATGCCTCTCAAAAGGACTGTACACCTTAAATATATATTTTCCTAGTAATGTGCACTACCCAATGCTGCCCTGGACATTTTTAATACTGCTCCATGTTTAGGGCATTATCCTTTCCCCATTTGTTCTATTTACACCAAATTCTTTCTACTGGTTTCCCTCTCCCACTGACCAACATCTCTTGAGCTTCCAGATGAAAAGAAATTACTAGGTTGATCTGCGGGACTTAGGAGTTGTGGTGACTGACCCCTTGAGACCACTGTAGTTTGGCAGTTTTCTTTTTATCTCCTGTTCCTTTTTTTTTTTTTTTTTAGGGGGTGGTGGTGCAAAATGCAGCATATTAAACCAGAAAGCTAGGCCTTTGCATGGCAGGACGCGAAGACTTATGTCACATGCGTAAGTCAGCAACACCGCTGGTGCTTCAAATCCAGCATGTGATTTGAACTCTGTTTTTTAACAGAGTAGGAGATTTTAGCATCTAGGTCAAGCCATCAGTTTGGTGCTTCCCCCTCGATAAGCTTTTACCAAACCGTGTTTGACAGCAGCAGGTCAGCAGGGAAACCCCCAGTAACAAAGAAACTCTTGCCTCTGTCAATGCATTTACCCCATTTGGTGCAGGTCCTGCCTGGTCCAGGAGAGGTCCCCATGCGGGTTACATCTGTGAAAAGTAAAGCAGATGTGCTAAACAGGAGTTGCAGGTGCCAGGACATATATCTGTCCATGTCTCTCCCCCTGTGACATCCTGGAGCCAAACTGTGTGCTTGGCTCCATCGGGTCCCCAGGACACATTCCAGTGGCCGTATAAAAAACAGACAGCGGAAATTGAATTGTTCATGCCTGGGTTGGACTCCTAATTGCCTCTCTTTGGAACCAGAACAGATAGCTGCACAGCATTTCTTTTCCTGAATATGCCTGTCCCAGGATGAAGATCTTTTTCTTACATAATTTGCTGCCCCTGCTCTGCTCTCTGCACAGCTGATTTACCCTGCAGTGTGCAAAAGCAGTCTTTGTTTACTCTTTTCACGGTCTAGAACAAGCCTTCAGGCATCCAAGGGGCAGGCTTTATTCCCATGGTCAGAACAAGAGAGAGATTTGGGATCAGGGGACCTCGTAAATGCAGAGCAAAATAAATCTTTAGCATTGGGAACATGAAGCTGCTTTCTACGCTTGCTTGATACTCTCAGGTTTGCTTCCTCATAGGATGAATGAATGAGATGAAAATGGGACAGTGCTACTGAAGGAACATACTTCAGCAATAGCACTAATACCTCCCCAGGTAAGCCCACGTGTTAGTGCCTAGTAAGCCCTTCCAAGAACATCAAAATGGGCAGCACTAAAGAGATTATAGCATCTTCTCAGCAGCCTCTCAGCTTGGCCAATACACTGTGAGCCTGGCTAAATGTGTGCCTTGCACTGCCCTCCTGCAAGCTTAGTTTTATTCTCTAAGAAAGGAGAACCCTACAGCCATTAGCGATCTGCTGTCAAAAAAAACTGCTCACCTTTGCACACCCTGAAGAACCATTTGGAGAACTCACGTATGAGCTACATTCAGAAGGGAACTTAATTTATACTTCAAGGAGTCAAAAGAATAAGTGCATGCCTGTAGTAGCTGTTAAGTATTTTAAAGTGTCATTCCTAAGTAATTGCTAATTACATTACTTTATTACAAGGCACAATTAAATATGTGCTTGAGGTCATCCAGCTATTTGCAGTTTCAAGGAAAGCACTTGAGTCAAAAGGATTTCCTAAATGGAGTCATTCGGTGTTTTATTTCTCCAGCTTCAGGAATTATTTTAGATGTGAATAATTGGACACTGAATAATCAGTTAAATACCTTTTCCATAAATTGTTTGTGCTTTACATAAAACAAGTAAAAGGCTTTATGGGGCACTTCTGTTCTCCCTTTGAGGCACCCTGCACTAACCAGTTTTGCTCCAAAGGCATGGTACTTTATGGCCAGTTTGGTCTGGGATGATTTTTGTATTTCTATTTTCAAATAGATCATTCACACAAACCAACATGAACAGACTACTATTTCTCACTTTTACTGAAATCAAAGGAACTGTGAGAGGGACCTACAGAGAAACCTAGAGGTGAGAATCATAGACTGTAAGATAAGCACCTAAAAGTAAGGGCTGGTTACACTAGACACCATTTAGAGACAGTGAAGGGAACTGAGAGGCTCCAGAGTGCAGTTTGTCCTCTCTGAAGACCCCCTGAAAACAATTATTAAGAGAAATAACTAGCTAAAATGTGAACATCTAACTTCTGACATCTAAAGCTGAATGACTACCTAGCTGAAGCACAGGTATCTGCTGGTTCAGTCAAAGCTGACAGTCAAGATCCTCAAAATTCATGCCTGAGTGTGACCTGTTGGTGGAGAAACCTGTCTCCACTACATTTTCCAAGTTCTTGCATTTCCAGAGTTGAGTTGAGTTGGCATCTCAAGCAAAATCCTGATGCCAGCGTGTTTCATGCTCCATGGCCTTCTCCAGCCGGCAATCCCAGATCGTACTTCACTTGCCCAACATTAAACAGTGCAGAGACAGAAGGTGTCTCTGCCACTTTGATTCAGGTCATGAGCGGGATGTGGAAAACCAAGGCTGGACTCCCTGCTTTCATAAATATTGATTGATGTAACATGGGAAAGGTCTGACCAAAGAAGCAGAAAACATCTCCTATTTTAGGCCCCATCTTCTCATAGAAAGACAAGCTCCTATTGAATTCTGCTCCAAATCAAGTACAAGAGAGGCGTGAACCTGCACCTTTAGAGGAAGAAAGCACTTACATAAGGAAAAAACTTTCCCATCCCTGATGTCTAATGCAAGAAGAAACTTCATCAGTACTTAGCCTCCTGAGGATGCCTCTGCATAGCTGCCTCAGTATCCCAGGCTGTTAAGCGTCTCACAGTAGCCCAGTTGGCCTAGTTTCAAAATGTCATCGATACCTGCCTTTTCGGTACTTCTCTCTCCCATTACACTATGTAGATAGCCCGTCTGCCTAATTCAGGGCCAGGGCTTCTATTACAGGAAGAGACATGAAGGAATTGGGCAAAGCAACACTGAACTCTAATCTCCATCATCCATGTGAGGCTCTTGTCCCCTGTGTCTGCATCTCTGGCCAAGATAAGCTCAGGTTATAAGCACTCATGCAGATCTATTTCGGCCTCTACACATGCTAAGAATGAACAAAAGGTTTATGGTCCAAAAGCCAGCAAAATAGGCTTTTTGTGATAAATAAGCTTTGAGCTGGGCTGAAGAGGTTTCATTCGCAGCCAGGGAGGTATAAAACCAAACCAAACCCAACCCCACCCAGAAATAAACATTTCAGGGTTCAAGAGCTAACTCTGCCAGTGACTGGATGAATGAGGGGATCATGGTTAACAGGAACAGGCTCTTCTTACTGCCTATGTACTATAAAAACTTCTGGAAGTTGAAGGATAAGTGACCTCCTAGTGAGGCTTGGGTTGTAGATCTGGTCTCTGACAAAGCATCAAATGCTAGTGTGTTTAACAGAATCTGCTCCTGCATCCCTCAGCGACTGACAGGATGGCGTAGTTCAGACAGAGAGAGGAAAAGTGAGCGTGAAAAGTGAAAAAAAAGTGGAAAAGTGAACACAAAGATAACTGTGCCATGTAGTTTTCATTCTCCTTTAGAGTTCTTCAGCTGGTGTGTGCTGAGGGACGTACTAGTACAAATTCAAAGGGTGTAATTTGTATTTTACTTTTTTAACTCTGCTGCAGTGCAAAATCTCCTGCCTGGCTCCCAACTCACCAAATGCCACCCTCAGACTGCTGCCATGCAATGAGCTGGCTATAGCCATCATCATTACAAGTCTCTGTCCCCAGCTCCACTTGGGAAATACAGCTCTCCTCAGCGTGCTTCATCTAACATTTTATTGCCTTCATATATTTAATCTTAATGCTCATTTCAATCAGATCTGACAGTACTAATGATAAAAATCTCTTTAAATGCTATCAATATTTATTGTTGCATTACTACTAGGCAGGTATCTCAATGGGTTTGATAAACTGCTTGCATAATATGTAGCTTTCAGTTAAAATGTTGAATGACTAAGATTTTTATTTTAAACCACTGCCATAAAACGTCACTGAAAATGCCCTAAAGATGATAATCAGAACATACTTTCCTCCTAAAATATTTTAGTCATCAGAGAGGCAAGTTTACCTTATATGAATATGGGATTGTTTGAGGGAAGTAATTTGGGGCTTGTTCTGTTTTCTTCAAATCTTAACTCTGCAATGTGCTGATGTTTTTCTGTGCATCTTCATTTTTAATAGTGTAATCGAAGTACAATGTAACCCCAAAGAACCATGTTAATTAATAATAACATGGATTAAAATGAACAAATTGGATTTATCATTGTGTCAAGCTTGCTGGGAATTGTCACAATATTATACAGAAATTGTCCCTGTCTTTAACTTTCAGGTCACATTCACTATAGTTCAATATGACTCCTTCTGCTTGTTTTCTAAGTTGACCCCTTAGGTGACAATTGATCATTTGAAGATTCTTCTGGCTGTGGCTCCTGTTGGGATAAAGGTTAACAGAGAAAATACAGCTTATTATTACAATAAATGAGTAATAAGAAATGTTTGAGACAATTGTAAGACATGCATGGCATTATACTGCACCTTAAGAGATAACTACAGCTGAGGTAGTTTGAGAATTTCTATTTCAGCTGCTCAAGCTTTGGCAGAACTTGCGTTTCTAGAACTTTCATTTCTTAAGCCTGAAATCCATGGTTAGTAAGGTTGAGGTTTGGTTTATATTAGTTTGTAAAATTAGAACAAAAGTTGATATGATACACTTGAGAAGGATAAAGAATAAACATGGTACCAATTTTAAGCGGGAAAAAAAAAAAGTAGTGCTTAAATTTTGACACGATTATTCATTTTACCAGGACTGTGCTATTTGTCATACTAAGGCAGAGTGACCAGCCCCAAAGAATTTGCTGTCCTGCCTAAGCCCTGACATGGATGAAAACAAAAGACTTAAATATAGTAAGGGGGGGGGTGGGGTGGGGTGTCAACAAATAAATAAATAAATACCAAAGGCTCCTGCTTTGATCTGTCACTGCTCTGAACATTTAAACACCATACCCTGAATACACAGAGCTGAACAGCAAGTGAAGCACCTGGTAAGAACAGTCTGGAAACTCTTCAATGAGAGAGGGCAGGAACATGGTGGACTGGACAATTTGTCCCCACCGAGCGATGGGACAAGGTATGTGGCATGCGTCCAGTGAGTCGCACATCAGCCTGGCCAAATCCCCCTATCCCCCTGCTTAGGGGCAGGGCAAGGTTTGTNCGCGCCCCGCCGTGCTGGCGGCGGGCAGCGCGCTTCCTGCGCCGCCGGGGGTGGCTGCGGGCTTCGCGCTGGCGGCCGCGCCACGCCGCAGCCGGGCGAGCGCGGTTCAATTACCGGCTACCTGGAGGGGCCGGCCGCGCCGAGGCGGGCCGCTTTCCCCGGTCACGTTTTTGGGGTGGCCCGCCCCGGCGTTAGCAGTGCCTGCGGGCTGCTCCTGAGGCGGTGTCGGCTCCCCGGCTGCGCTTCGTGCAGCGAATAAAGCCGGGCCGCGTGGGAAGAGATTAGCTGGGAGTTTACCCTTCACCCGTGTCGAGATCAGCTGAGGACAGAGGCTACCCGCCTCCCTAAAAATGGGATTCCCGGAACGCCCTCATGAAAAGCCGGGCCGCGGTCAGCGCTGAGGAATTAGGGGGGACGCGGCCGGCCCCCCGCGGGCGACGGACTTAGGGAGAGAAAATAGGGAGGGAGAGAAAAGGTGCCTTTTGTTCCGCCGGCCGCGGAGGGGAGGGAGGGGAGGCAGAGGAGGGCCGGGGAGGGAGGGCA
>VZTQ01012959.1:0-52490 GCA_013400755.1 Pelecanoides urinatrix | reverse complement strand
GCCGCGGCTGCCGCTTGTTTGCACTCGGCTTATCCGGAGCGGAAATTCCTTTCCGTTTTTGTGAATGACAAACTCATTAACGATTCATCAACACAACCTGTTCCAGCCGGCCCGTCGCCGCAGCAACAGCCCCTTCCGCGCGCCCCCATTGGCTGCGCCGGAGAATGTATCCATTGAGACGTCCCGCGGTTGTACCCATTGAGGAGCCGCCGGGCTGCGCGGGGCCGCGGCTGAGGGGCGCGGGGCGGCGGGCGGGGACGCGGCACCGCCGGCACCGGGTGCGGTGTTTCCGCGCTGAGCGGGGGAGCGCCGCTCGGCAGCTCGTTAATTGGATTTCATTCACTCGGGGCGGAGGAAAAGCCCAAGGGCTCGGGCTGCAGCGGCGGTTAGGCAGGTTCATTCAGGGATTCATTGACAAAAAAAAAAAAAAAAAAAAAAAAAAAGGAGACCGGGCAGGCTGGCTGCGCGCACGCAGGAACACACTCACACGCTCACACACTCACACAGACGCTCGCACACACGCTCACACTTACACACACGGCGGGGCCGGGGCCGCTTCTCCCTCCCCGTGACTCCACCGCCGCCCGGCGCGGGGGAGGCGGCGCGGGGGGGCTGCGTGATTCATTTTCCTGGGGCGGAGGGAGATAAGTTGTGTGGAGTTGAAGGGTGCAGCCCGCCCGCCGCTCCAGCCGCATGCCTCTGTGAGAGAGAGGGGCGCTTCTAGAGCACGCTCCGCTCCCCCCGTCCTTCCTCATGCTAGATACGTTCAGACCCGTCCCTTTCGCGTCGGAAATGGCGATTAGTAAATCCGTGGCGTGGCTGAACGAGCAGCTGGAGATGGGCAACGACCGGCTGCTGCTGATGGACTGTCGGCCGCAGGAGTTGTACGAGTCGTCCCACATCGAGTCGGCCATCAACGTGGCCATCCCCGGCATCATGCTGCGGCGGCTGCAGAGGGGCAACCTGCCCCTGCGCTCCCTCGTCGCCAGCAGCGAGGAGGACCGGGAGCGCTTCGCCCGCCGGTGCGGCACCGACACGGTGGTGCTGTACGACGAGCACAGCCGCGACTGGAACGAGAACACGGGCGGCGAGTCCGTGCTGGGGCTGCTCCTCAAGCGCCTCAAAGACGAAGGCTGCAAAGCGTTTTATCTGGAAGGTGAGAAGGGCCGCCCGGGGCTGGGGGAGAGATCGCTGCCTGCCTGGGGGCCCGGGGCTGTGGGTGACGGGGAGGCGAGCCCCGCGGCTCTGCGGTGCGGCTCTCTGCTCGGGGAAGGGCGGGGGGGGTTGTCCGCAGCGTCCCCCGGGCACTGCTCACTGACGCTCCGGGAGGACACCAACCCCTGCCCGCTTCCCCCCCAGTACTCCTGTCCTCGCTTTGTTTAAAGAGACCTCGAGGACTGGAATCGCTGTAGCAGCGTGGAGAGGACAGGCCTAACAGGGATCCCGGCGTGAGCCGGGGAGGGCAGAAGGAACTGCCGCCGCGACACCTCTCCAGGGGTCCCCGCAGGGCGAAGCGGCACAAAGCTTTAATCTTGAATGTGCTGAGCCCTCCGCCGCAGCGGGCGATTTTCTTAAACCTTCTTTTAGGTTTGTCTGCGTGAGAGTGTGACATTATTTTTCTTTTTGCCGGGGCTCGAGAGGGTGGGAAACAGATGCCCCTTTGCAGACAGGGCTGTACCAGGGAAGTAAGGCGGCTTGCCATCTTAAATCAGGATGCATTTTTTTTCCCCCTTTGCT
The DNA here is from genome assembly GCA_013400755.1 of Pelecanoides urinatrix. Classification (NCBI taxonomy): domain Eukaryota; kingdom Metazoa; phylum Chordata; class Aves; order Procellariiformes; family Procellariidae; genus Pelecanoides; species Pelecanoides urinatrix. The sequence continues at coordinate 50,753 of VZTQ01012959.1, read as the reverse complement.
TTTCTCCCCAGGTGGTTTCAGCAAGTTCCAGGCCGAGTTCGCCCTGCACTGCGAAACTAACCTAGACAGCTCGTGTAGCAGCAGCTCTCCTCCTTTGCCAGTCCTGGGCTTGGGAGGCCTCCGAATCAGCTCCGATTCCTCGTCAGACATTGAATCTGACATTGATAGAGACCCCAATAGTGCCACCGACTCCGATGGCAGCCCTCTCTCCAACAACCAGCCTTCCTTCCCGGTGGAGATTTTACCCTACCTCTACTTAGGCTGTGCCAAGGATTCCACTAATCTGGACGTTTTAGAAGAGTTTGGCATTAAATATATCTTGAATGTTACTCCCAACCTGCCTAATCTCTTTGAAAACGCAGGCGAATTCAAGTACAAACAGATCCCGATCTCTGACCACTGGAGCCAAAATCTGTCTCAGTTCTTTCCTGAGGCCATCTCCTTTATAGGTGAGACCCGATTATTTGCTAATAGCTATATGTCAAGCGGCAGAATTCAATTTCTTTTGCAGAATTCGGGAGATTTCGGGCGAGAAGCGGTAGCAGCATTTCTGGCAGTCTCTGGGGGATGCCCTGGTTTCTGTTTTTAAAGCCGGCTTAAGTTGAGGGGTGGGTGGGGACCGTTTGGGGTGTTATCGAGGAGCCCCGGTGAATTGTAAGCGATGTTTGCGGGTTGCAAACGCATACCTGGTTTGGCTGGCTGTGGGATTCCTCCCTGAGCCGTTTGTGTCGGAGCTGGGGACTGAGCAATGCGCAGGATGGGGAATCTTTTTAAATCTCTTCCTGGCGCGGGGCGGGGGGAGGTAGATGAGCCCGGGGTTGATGGCTCATTCATTTGTTTTCTTTCATTTTTGTTTGTTTCGTGGGGTTTTTGTCTTCTTGAGGTTACTGAAGAGCAATATAATAAAAAGAAACGGTCTGGGAAGCTAACTTTAGCTTTTAAATGCAAGTTATTCATAAGCGGTATCCCTGGCAAATGTATAGTCAGAGCTTTAATTAAATCACGTGGTAATAATGATATACCTCTCGGGCTCGGTCCCTCGGTTAGCCAGCCCTTAGGCATTATCCGTCCGCTTTGGAAACACGTCCCCCTGGGGTCAAGGAGTTCTGGTTAAAATTTGCACTCTCCTTAGTCTCGGGGAGGACTAAAATCACCCTATCGGGGTGCGGTGGGGTGGGCATCGCATGATCTGTTGGGAAGCTGTGCTGTAATCCGGTTGAATGATACCGGTAATAGTGGAGAATGTAGGTAATCTGAGCCCAGCAGGAAGAAATGTGGGCTGGAAGCCACAAAGAAACTAATCTCCAGGCATTGTAATGCATTTCCTATTACAAAGGAACCCATTTTCAACCAATGTTGACATCCTGTTCCTCCTAATGGGCTGTCCCCTGTGACTTCCCTCATTCTTTTAAAATGCCTGAATACCTCCATTGTTAGCTGCACAACAGTTGGAGAATAATTTAATAGACCTATGCAGTCTGCTGGTCTGTATAAAAGGCATTCAGTGACATACTGCAGGATTTCCATGCTGGGGCAAGGGGACCATAAGAATTTAAGGCAAATCTGTAGGCAAAAGCATGTCTTTTAAAACTGACTTTTAAAACAGTGTCATGCAGAGTATCCTGCTCCCTTTGTCTCATTCTTAGTTTTCTCAGCTCTTGGACTCGGGTACACATACGTAGGGGGTGGATTCTCCTCTTGTCCTGGTTTTAAGCCAGTGAAGTTAACTCTTGCATTGCACTGCTGGCCGCTGGGATCAGAATCGTCCTTTCTTCCTACTTGATACTGATCTCACTTGCGTTGAGAGATCAGTTACCAACCCCCTGTCTTAACGTGTCCTTCTCTGCCTCTTTGTCTCTGTACAGATGAAGCACGGGGGAAGAATTGCGGCGTCCTGGTGCATTGCTTAGCTGGGATCAGCCGCTCGGTCACAGTGACGGTGGCCTACCTCATGCAGAAGCTCAACTTGTCCATGAACGATGCCTACGATATCGTTAAGATGAAGAAGTCCAACATTTCGCCCAACTTCAACTTCATGGGTCAGCTGCTGGACTTTGAGCGGACTCTGGGGCTGAGCAGCCCCTGTGACAATCGAGTGCCGAACCAGCAGCTGTACTTCACCACCCCTTCCAACCAGAATGTCTTCCAGGTGGATTCCCTGCAGTCCACGTGAGCTCCCACTGCCTCCCTTCTTCTGTCCGTTTCATGGGATCACTCCTCGATGGTTTCTCTTTGGCAGTGATAAAGAAAACGCAGCTTTCTCTTTTTCTGGTCTCTGCTATCAAAAAGCAGCTGCCAGTGCAGGCTAGGAAAGGTTACGCAGTATGGAATTGGCTATTGCGAAGGGAGGGAACGTGGTGAGCTCTCTGGGAAGGACCACAGTGACCAGGCGGCAGGTGGGCAGCATGCTCATCCCTGCTCGCGCAGTGGCTTGGGTCCGAGGACTTCCAGGGGGGTAGGGTAAGGCTGGACAGGCTGAGCACGGTGTTCTCTAGAGACTGGAACTGTCCTGCTTCCCTCTCTGCTTTCGGATCTGTGACACACATCTTTGTCTTCAGTGAAGACTGGTTATTTTTGTTTGTTTGTTTGTTTTAATTTAGAGGAGCCAAAGAAAGATATTTCAGCTGAGTGTGTTTGGAGTACTTGTTTGCCGGGAGCTCGGTAGTATTCTACTTGATCAATGTAAATATTTAATCTTAAATCGATTTGCAATTTTTTTTTAATTCACATGTATTCAAGAAATCAATCCAAGGGACATCTGTGTTTTTGTTCTCTTCTTAAATTCTGCTTTATGTGTTTGGTTTTTTTTTTTTTAATTGCAAAGAATATATTTGCAGCATGCTTAATTTTATTGTTCAGTTGAAGCAAGCTTTCCATGAGGTAGAAACGGCAATGGTGAGAAGTTTGCAAATCATGCTTTGTGAGCAAGTGCAGCCTCTTCTTTCATATATCTTTCTTTTCCTTGTGGTGATTTTTTTTTTCCTCATGCTCTTGATGTAATTTCCACACGATTTTTTTTTTTTTAAATTAATTTCTTGCCTTACCTTTTGTAAATAGATCATCTGGGAGGAGGTTTGTCTTTGAATGCGAAAGATTTTTGATCACTTTTTAAAACTTTCAGATGTGCTAAACAGTGCATTACCTCTGTACAAATTCTTCAGGGAGCTTCACCTCAAATGCAATATTTCGCGTCTTTTTGTTTTGTTTTGTTTTTCTATAAAACTGGAAGTATGTGCGAGCATTTGTACCTGTGTGTACACACAGTGAACCTGCACATGGTTGCCAATAAGGGAGAGTCTAATTCACGGTGTAAAAGTTTTAAGATGGAATTTATTATAAGAATGTAAAACCTTAAATTATTAATAAATAACTATTTTTGGCTATTGAGAACCTGGCTGGTTTATTCCCCCCCTTTCCCCTCTGTATGGGTGTGGTTAATTGCACATACACATATGGTTATGTTTAAAGGTAATGATTGCTTTCAATAGGTTTTGTACAGCCCCTAAGACAATAAAGCGCTGATTTCCCCTTTGGTCCACTGGTGCCTAAATAAATAAACAGTGCATGTGCTGGACTCTTGTCTTGCTTTGGTGAAGGGAATGCTTTTGAAGGCTTTTAGGCTAATTGCAAAATATTCTGGCATCCCTTTGCTACCCCAGGGATGTACCTGACCCTGGGCCACAAGGATCTCTTTTGGTTTTAAGAGTAAGGAGCTGCTGTTTTCTGGATCTGTTTACAAGTTTTGGCCACTCTATTACAGATGCCAGGAGATGGGTTCGTGCTCTCCTTATCTGTCTGGCAGGAACTCATTTCACAGAGATCCATCAACAGTCTGCAGCCTGTAAATGATTTTTCTGTTGCTGTGCAGCCACATTGCAACTTAGCAGGTGAAGGCAAGGAGGAAAAGTCTCTATAATACCCTTAGTCACCTCATTTCCTCTTTGGACCAGTCAAGTAGTCCTGTCTCTGCAGAAGGAAAAGGGGATTATAGCGATTGCAAAACTTCCTGCTGCAATTTATTTTCATTAACATTCTTCCTGATGAGAAGTGGCCCAAGGTAGGGTGGTGCCAAAATCTGCATGCAGTACCACGGTGATGGGCTGATGCTGCAGCTGGGGCTGTTGGCTGGGGTTCTGCAGAACTCCTGGCAGCCAGAGCACATTTCAAGTAATTTTAGAAACTGCAAGTGTGTGAAATGAAAAGCAAACAAAACATGGGAAAAAAGTGAGTCAGTGTCTCATGCAGTAGTGGCCTAGATTGAGTGCATAAACTGTGAAAGTAGAAGTGGGTTGCAGTTAAACTTGGCTTGTGCTAATCCAGTTTTGAACGGTTTCCGCTCTTGGCATTCCCTACGCTGCTCTGTTCAAAGTGGAGATTTGCAAGCAGCTCTAGCAATTTCCTGTCCAGCTGCAGCTCAAGTGACTCCCTTGGTTTTTTTCTTTCTTTTTTTTTCTTTCTTCTTTTTTTTTTTTTTTTTAATACGGTCCGTGGATAATTTTAGCCAGTTTCCTCTTTGTGGATTATTAATCTGCTTTCCTTGTAGAACCTACATAGCTGCGTCCCTACTGTTCTGCTGGAGCCAACAGATGGCCTCCCCGCCACTTCCTCTCATTTCGCTGTGGGTTTGTTGTCAGGCCACTTCTGAAATTAATAGTGTTTTCTGGCCAGCTGCCACAGGCCATTACCACAAAGGGGAAGTAACACATCTGAATAGCAGGAAGCCGGGCAGGGTCACAGCGTGAACTGAACCTGTCGAGCGCCGTTGGGCCTCTCCCGTTCAGCAAGTGTAGGGCTCCTCTTCCCTCCCCCTTTTTAATACGCCTTGCGCAGAGAAGGGCTGACGCCAAATGCCCCGGCTGTTTGCACCGGGCAAGTATTTCCGGCTGAATGAGTTGCAAATGTTAATTGTGACTAGGTGCCCGTTAAGGTGAGGAGGTAAAGAGCGGCATGCAGCGATGTAGCCTCGGGGAGGAGGGCCTTGGCTTTCTTTGCAAGCTGCTTTGAAAAGTTAGTGCTCACAAGGGCTTCCTGCTTCCTTCCTGCTGCACCGAGTGACTAACACCAAATGAGTACTTCTGCAATTCATCATTTTTCGGGACAAGCAAGCGAAGAAGACCAGCTTTGCTCATGCATACACACACACACACACACAGAGCAGAGTCAGGCAGAAGACTTGTTCCAGATTTTTCCTCGAGCAAGGCCTGAACCAGAGCTGTTAGTCAGAAACCTTGGCTGAACTTGAACCAGGACTGGGTGACAACAATTTTGGTCACAGGCAAACCCAAACCAGAACTGGAGCCAAACCAAAACCTGGTTCAACCCCTGATTTTGCTGGGGGTGTTCACGCTTGCTCACCTGCTGGCTCTTAATTACAAATGGTTTGGAGGGAAAAGCGGGCGAGGCTCTCACCAGCAATGTTCACCCTCCTGACACAGGCTCCCGGGTAACTGCCCCAGCGCGGTGCGGGGAATGGCTTCTGCTACACGAGCACTCGCCAGCTTTTCTGAGGCCGGGCTCTGCTTGCTCCTGCAGTCCCCCCCCAGCACTTGTTTCAAAATAACTCGCTTCCTCTCTCCCCTCCCTTGTTTCACTCCTTGCTGGGATGGGGCAGAGGTCTCGGGCTTCTGGGGGGTTTGGCAGCTATTGCAGTTCTTCAGCTGGTAAAGTAATTTGTAAAGGGAAGAATAAATCCTTTGTGCCTGTAGGGACAGGCCTGATGTGTATAGGGGAAAGGGGGGGAATATCCCCCCTTTGCAGCAAAAAAAAATCACAACCTGCTTCATATTATAATGTAGGAGTGTGGGGTACTGAATTCCTTCAGAAGCTATGGAGATATTAAGAAGGAAAACTGTACCCTCAGGAGTGATCAGAGCTTTCTCACACGACCCATCTGTGCCTTTAACACAAAGGGTGAAATTGTGTCCCTTGGCATCCATGTCCCCTTTGCCCTGGTAAGGCTGAGGTTCCCCTCGGTGTTTGGGTGCACGTTAGCACTTTGCTTTCCATTTTCTGTGCAACAACATCGTGTAGCTCATTGCACTGGTTCCCCTTCTTGCATTTCCTCTTTCCCGCTCACACCCTTTCAAACCACTCTCTGGCCACCTTCAAAATGTCTTCCAACTCTTTCTGGTTTTTGTTGTTGTTGTAGCCATAATTTTTTCTTTCCCCATTCTCTTTCTCGTCCTTTTTTAATGCTGCTTTTCCCCCTATGCCTTTTGTTCTTCCACAGACCTTTTCCTAAGCTCCATGGCCCTTTCTTACTTCTCTTCTGTTTTCTTACCCTCTCTCTTTTCCCTGTTACTCTCTTGCTGTTTGTCTCATGTTTCCTACATCAACTCTACTTTCTCCCAGCCTTAAGCCTCCCCCCTACTCTTTGTTTTTTGACAGTGAAAACCAGGATGAGTCTCATGGACTCGGTCAGTTGTAGTGAGCTGTAGAAAAGGTGTATATGAGAGGAAGAAGTAAGAAAATACCACTCCTGTCCTTTTGACACTTCTAGCAGATGACCTCATTCCCCTTCTCCATTCCCTGTCGCTGTGTGGATTTGGCTCCGCATGGCTTCCCTGGGTCCTCTCTGTAAAGCACCCAGCACTCTCTGCTGCTAACAGGGAAGGCGGGCGTGAGGAAACAGCCTTTCCTCGGGGCTCATCCAGCGTCACAGGGCACTGACTCCTCTCTGAGGAGCAGGGACTAGTGAGGAAAGCAGGGAGAGACTGAAAACGTGGCCGCCAAAGGCGGCTCTGCTAGCAAAGCTGAAGCCGTGTTTAACAACCATGCATCTGGAGAGCACTTTTTCAGCTTCTCTGGGAAGCTTATCCAAAAATTTTTCCCTGTTGAAAAGCACGATGACACTTTATTCAGAGCTCCAGAAAAAACAATTGCATGTGAACATTTAAACGAGGCTACAGCTTAGGCCCTCTCTCCACACTGCTATAAATCAGCAAAAGCTTTGCCTGAGCGAAGATGGTGGAACAAATTGCTAAGCTCAGCGCAGTGCCCCCCTAGACCTTGACTGTGCATGTTCGGCATTGCTCAGTTACCCCAGGATGCAAGCATGGGGCCAGACCCCTCCATCACGCAGCAGCGCGTATCAGTGACTACTGGGACTCCAACAAGATGCTGCATTCAAGGAAGGTGGCCGAGTTTGCTCCAAACACCTCAGCTGAAGGGAAATAAAGGCTACCCACTGGCATTTTCTCATGGGGTGTGGTGACATTGGGGTATGTATTTCCTCCCCCCCTGCAACAGCCAGAAACGGATGGTGCTGCATCATACGTCTCCTTTCTTCATTGCCAAATCTGAGAGAAAAGCATGTGCTGTAACTTAGTAGATAGCAGAGGCAGAAAGCTGGTACGGGAGCTGCTCTCTTTTCAGTAAAGTGCTTGTCTCTGTAAGGAAAGGAAAAAAGCGTGTTAGATGCTTTCTGTTGTTTGTTATCGTAGGGATCTGCAAGCGCTGAGAGAATTTTGGAGTGCTCACAGCCATAGTTTTTCCTCATAAGGCAAAGATGAAGGATGTTGACTTACCACGAACACAAGGAGATGATTATCAGATGGAAAGTGGGGGTATGGAGTCTGTTTAGGAAATATTTCTTAATGACAGAAGTTGCATTCAGGACTATATTTGAGAGATGCAGCAGAAATTGTGCCCTGCTCTACTTCACAGCTGCGATCCCCAGGACGCAGGAAGCGTGCAGAAATGCTGGTGCTCTCCCATCCCTGGGCTGTTCCAGCACTGCAGATACCAGCGACATAAAATGATACTATGTGGGAGGTCTGTTTACCATAATGTGGAGACCATGGTGAAGCACTTTGCTCATTTTGCCAGAGGCACAAGTGTTTTGGAAAGTCCTGCTACCGAGATCTTCCACCTTCCCAAATGGGCAATGTCCTTGCTTAACTCCAAGACTTTTGTTTTAATAAATTTCTCTGTTTTTCTGTTAAAGCCATGTTTGGGGCATTAAGGAAGTCTCTTTTTTCATCTTTTTTTCCTGCTGACCTCAACTCCGTAGGAAATAAATTCCCATCTGCAAGTGAAGCCATCTGAAAAACATATTGATGGCTGATACTTGGTTTACTTAGGGCAAAAATTCTTTGTAGTTTAAAGGTGGCATTTTTTTCCTTTGCCAGGAAATGATGTCCTTACAAAAACAGACTGGAAGCACTAGTATTTAGTATTTGTGAAAACACATTAGCTGTTTAGTTGATAGCTTGGACACTCAAATGATGTAAATCAGCATAGAGGCAGAGACTACCAGTGGAGACTCTGCCACAGACTGGTGGTCGTAACACTCTTGAACTCCTTGAAGACATTATCTGCCTCTATATTAGGGTCATTAGTAATTTTTGTACATCATTTTTCCCTGTATACAGTAATATTATAGGAGTCTGAACTAGACATAGAGGTAGAAAGTCAAAATGTCTCAATGCGGTGAGAGACAACTTTTCTCCTTATTTTAAAAAATGATAATTTTAGTGTCCTGGGGACCTACTAACACATAAAAAAAAGAATTCAGGATCAGTGAGACTTCAGCTATTGCTCGATTGATTAGGATTTCTTGTGCTATCAGTGATCTAAATTGCATTTTCTGTGTCGTTATTTCTACCACATTCATTTGTTCGAGGGGTTTCTAGGCCAACTCTGTTCTCTGCGAAGAAATGTAGCACAGCACCTCTCATCTGGACTGAAATTCAGCCCATGCTGAAGCCCAGCACTGAGCTGATATTCAATTTAAGCATTAGGAATTGAGTAACACTCAGACTCTGTGCAGGATGGTTTTGTTATAAATAAAGACAAAATGTGCCTGTTTTCTGGGAATACAAAACAGGAACAACAAATTAGTCTTTCACATACACCTTTACAATCCCTCACCCAGGTTTTTTTGTTTTAAGTGAAATTTTGCACGTTACTGTATGTGAACAAATGCTTTTTTATATTTGTAAATTACTGTCAGAGCAGACAGTAGACAATATCTATTATTAAGGTGGACCAATGCTTCCTTTTAAAAGAGGACTTTTCTTTTCAGATGTTTACAGCTTTGCTAGACTTTGTTTGGACTCGAATATAAATGCCTCAGGCTGATCTGTAAAGATGAAAAGAAATGAATATCCCTCTGAAAATGTCATCCTAAAAGACTTGGCCCTTTTTTCTGAAGAAAATGTCTTGTTTTTTGTCTGTGTAACAAAATCTGTTACTGTTTCCTTGAACATCTTCGGCTCTCTGTGCCTGGAGGAAGGGACATGAAATCTGGCAGGGTGTGTTGGGTATGTGCCTGACGCTGCTTCCCTGAAAAGCTCCTTTTGCCCAAGATCTGAGCAGTTGGAAGATGGTGATGTGCACATGCCAAGCGACTGCATCTTGAACTTTCTTTATAAGTTAGCAGCAATAAAATTTAGCTGAGCCGGCTCCTGGTGTTGAGCTGCCAGCCCCACCGAGCAGCGACAGCACAGCACCCTGGGGAGAGGGCAGGGATGTCTGATGTTGTGTCAGTGAGGTAGAGGATGGTGCAGTAAGTCTGCCCCAAAAGTGGTAAGTTTGATTGCACAGCTATACTGTTTCTGTACCTGAGCAGTACTGATCACAGCTGTCTCGAGTGACATTGCACTGTGCAGTATAAATACTCTTTACATCCATGTTTTCCCAGGGCAAAATATGGATGCGATCAGTCATCTAAGAACAGTTTTGGTGTTAGGCAGAGGAGAAAATGGATGTCAGCTGGCAGAAAGCAGGGTAACTTGGTGGTGTTGCCGGAAAGGCAAGAGATGAGAAAATGTAGCTGTTTCTGGGGTTCAACAGCAGTTAAACTTTGTAAGCTTTGAGGTGTCTCAGGTGGCAGCTAGGTACACAAGTTCTTCTGTAAACTTCAAAGAGCTTGACATTGCAACCTGAATAATATTCTTCTAATAGTGTTTTTACTTCATGCCAGCAATACATATTTCAACCTCTCCGTTGAGGTCTAAATGAATGGGATTCCTATGGCTTTACACAAGAGTAGCGGAGATTACACGCAAGCCCTCAGTTTGTTATTACAGTATTAAGGTTTTAAAAGACCCTGTCGATTACAGTGGGATAAAATTAACAGGATTCTCATTTTTTATGCTTCAGAGTGTATGTAAGCTTCCTTTGACAGGGATTTAATCATCTGATATGTTTATACAGTACCTTGGCTAATGAGAGCTGGTTAGAGCTATGGGAAATTATTGATATGTTAATAATAAATACAATAATTATCTGAGGTCAAAAGAAAATTTTCCTTTTTCCTGAGTCCTGAACAGCCAGGTACAGTGTGTAGCTTGACTTAAATAATGTGCATGTTGCTATATTCCAGAATGTCAGTTCTTATGCACATCCTTGGATTGCTGTGCCTTATTACAGAGTTCAGTGAGATTATTCCTGTCAGTAAAGTTATTCGCATGCTTAACTATTGGCAAAATCAGACACTGAGGCATTCTTTTGGCAGTGAAAACACATTGTACCCTGCAGGCTGCATAAGAATTGATAATATTGACTAATGATTGAAGAAGCTAGGAATTCTTGGGCAGGGCAATTTCTCACACTACTAGAATATTCTGAATTAACTAATGAGCTAAATGTCCTTGTGTTTGGGCTGCTCAGCATAAGGGAGGAAGAAGCAGTTTGTTTGGGAAGTGCAGAGCCCTCACACCCTGGGGAGCTAGTCCCACAGAGGAGCATCAAACAGGGAACTTGGGCAACTCAGTCTTAAGTCACGAGCCACTTAAAAGTCCATCCTACCCTTTTGCTTTTGAGAACATTCACAGACAGGACTCATAGTTCATGTTGTTGCACCACTATAAATGGAGTCCCTGAAATAAAGCTGAAGTAATAGAGTGATGAATCAGGCCCAGGAGCCATGCGTGTGTGTGCCATTACTTGGGGGAAAAAAGGATAAATAGACTTTCTAATGTATTCTTGTAAATGTGAGTTACTGTTATTCAAGAAACATAGAAAGGAACCTGGTTTGTTCCAAAGTGCATGTTGGATGATTCTGTTCCTTGTGTCTTCTACCTATGGTGATGATGAGGATTGATTCATTCCCTGTAGAAGTTTCTAGCTCTTTTTGTATCTTGGGTGTCTGCCTAGAAGTCATAATTTTTGTCAGGCAGATCTTTGATCTGTTGGTAATCACAGACCTGGCTAAAGACAGTGGGTTTGCTTCTTTTGGACTCTACCAGAGAGTTTAATAAATGCTTTTTTATACAAAGATGGTAGGAAGCAGACATGGGTTATGGCTCAAGGCAAGCAGTGCATGACAAAGCTTGAGCAGTACTAAAATACTTGGTCTGTGCACGCAAGAACAAGAATATGATGGGCAAGCTGTTGTTTGTACAGAAAAGAAAAAAGTCACCAGACTATAAGGAAAACAGTCATGGTCATCACACTGAGATGGAGCAGACAGTCAGGGTGCAGGGTACAGTCTGATGCTAGGCCAGGCAATCAGATGATCAGATGCCTCTGAAAAGGCAGTCTATTCCCTTTCTCCTTCTTCTCAGCTTTCAGTTGTGTCCTCTTGTTTCTTCCTTTGCTGTCATAAGCACTCGCCTGTCTGCAAAGCTCTGAAAATTTATCCATGAGGTCAGAAAAGCATTAGACACAGTGCGATGCTGGGAATAGGAAGATGCAATTAGTGACAATAGAGGGACGGACAGAACTGAATCTTTTGGCATTAGCTTGAGCTGAGATTGGTTTAGCTATAAAATTCAACTATGGTCCCAGTGTCTGGGCATAGAATTAATTGGAAAGACAGGCTGGGGGCTTTCTGGGCAAGGAAAGTGCTTCCTGATGTTTGCTTCTGTTGGGTTAATGGAAAAAATCTTCAAGAATTAAAATGGCATGGTACCAGAGGGCACACCACACTCACACACTTGATTTCTTTCCTAAAGGAAGCAAGCCTGCAAGACTCCCAAACTGGCTTGCTAGCTGCCCAACAGGGTAACACCCATGTGCGAAACTACAAGTTCCTCACAGAAGGCAGCCAGTTTTTTATTCTGCAACATCATATTTTGTCTACTTTTTCTTCCCATTTTGAACAGACCTTTGTGTCACAGCCACAATGTGCTTATAAATTGTATTCTAAAATCAAAAGCTGTCCTAATTGAAGAGGTATTGTGCGGTGTTTTGATGGGCAGTTTTCACTGGTAGCCGCAAAACACCATTTTGCAGAGTTAAACCAGAAAAGAGTATGTATGGAGGCATTTGAATTAGGAGACAGATTTGCATTTCAGTCTGAGACAGACCAATTTGTTATATTCACACAAATACAGAATTGCTTCACGGTACAGTTACACTGGTTAGTTTAATCTGTGAGGCATTTAAACCAGGCAAAAGTTAACTAGTTTTGATGTTGCTGCTAGTGCAGCAGAGAGCAGTTACTTCTAATCTGAACCTTGAAGAAACATATCCCGATGTCTGTTGTACCATGGACACTGCTCTTGTGCTAGGTTTCAGAAAAAAAGGCACCCTTCACTTTGGTGGATTGTAGCATTGTTGTTGTGCCATCTATCTGGGATAATTCACATGGCCATAATTAACATAAAAATGCACTTGTCATTTTCTATCTCCATGTCAGAAGAATGCTTCAAAAGAAAAAAAAATGCTTTGTGTCTGTGATTAGTCATCACCACTAATACATTTTACTCTGATATAACTAAAAGAAAATATATGCAAAACCTACCCATCACAAAAGAAAGCTATTACTGATGAGACCTGCTTCATTTAGCTCATGTATGGAGAAAGTTTACATTTTTTGTGAAGGTAATGCCAGCCTGGGGTTCCTAAAACCCCTGGGAAATGCCAACAAAATGACAGCGAACTAAAGAAGACTGGCTATTGCCTTTTTTTCTGGAGAGACTGGAAAGTGTCCTGTCCACAGCCCAGGGGAGAGCTCTAGGATGCCGCCTCCTTGGGAGGAAGATGTGGGGCTGGAGACGTCTTTCCCTGTGCCCTCAAGTGTCCCACCAAAGAGCTGAGAGGTGGTTTTGCTACCACTGGTCTTGTACAAAACACTTTTTCTGTCATGATGGTACCTGTACCAGCTACTCTGGGACTCTTCAACTTTGCAGAGGACTCACAAGGGGATCCTTCTGATAGCTTAGCCTGGATGCAGAAACCCGTATCTGCTTTACTGTGCTTGGCTTAATCCAGCTGGCAATTGTAGCAGCATTAAATACATCTTTGCCCTGAGAATTGAACTGTGAGGTAATTCCACTGCTGTGCTGATTGCCATCACATAGTGAAGATTTCCAAAGACACCCCTTGCCTGAATCAGCCCAAGCATTTCTGTCCATTTCCCGAAAGCAAGGGAGGCAGCCAGGGTGTCATGGCAAAGCCCAGCGGGACCTGGCACGGGAAATAGCTGGCCTCAAAATTTCCGCTCTTCTGCTCCCATATAGGGACTCAAAATCCTCTGGCAGCAGCAGGCAAAGGCCTGCTCGCAGCGACGGGGGAGAACAAAGTGCCGCTGATCCTGGTCGGAGCTGTCAGCTTTGATACCGGTGAGGGGGGTAGCGGCGTATTTGTTATCCTTGACGGCAGCGAGCAGAATTAATTTTGGAGTGACTCCACGCCATGGAATGGGGGCTGCCCTGCTCTGTGATGGATTTCCAGGCAAAATCTGTGATCTTATTCTGAATGTTTGAAGATTTTCAGTGGTTGGGGTCTAATCCCTTGAAAAACTGGAATCTCTCCTCAACCTGTGCTATGCGCAAGCAGCGCAGGCACAAAAACCAGCCTCGTGCTGTATCCAGGACGCTGCATGGACACCGCTCTCTTGTGGAGCACGTTTCCTCCACTGTTCCTGTGAGTCTGGGCTTGTTTATCCTTCCGGCCACCCAGCAAGTCCCATTTGTCCTCAGGTCTCTTAAGTCAAGAGCAGAAACCTCTCAATTTCTAATGAATTTTACACAAGGGCTTTTGGGAGAGAGAGAGAGAAGATATTTAAGAAATAGCTTATTTAATTTAGTAAATCAAACAGCTTTAGGAAACAGTGTGGCCCAAATACAAGGTGACATAAAAAAATAAGACCTTTTACTTTGTCTTACTGAATAAAGAGACTAAAAATAAATTCCCATATGAAAGTAAGTCAATAGATCCTTTATTGCTAACTATGTTTTCACCTTTTGAAAGAAATGCTCTAGCCTTCCCTTCAGCTAGTTTCCAGAGCAAAAGCAGTCAATCCTGCACTATCTCAGTAAGACAGTTTTAATTTTAACACTATCTGCCCTGATCTCTCTTTGTCCAGTTAACATTTCCTTGACCTAGAGTTCAACCCCTTTTACAAAGTAACCTCAGGCTTTGATGGCAGTAATTCTACCTTCACCCCAACGGATTCTGAATACACAACCTCCAGGCCCAAAGGAGAAGATTAGCAGACTTTACCCTAATTACTTGTTATTGTGTAGTTGTTAAAAAAGATTTTGGCTCCAGAAAATGAGGCTGTAGCCAGACAGAAGTTAGCCTGGGGTTCAAAAGTCTAGCAATCTTTGGCTCCACAGGCTTATAAAAGCAAAGTGTTGACTGAATGCAAACAGCCTGCATGGTGAGAGGCCCCCTCGGAGGGGGTGACAGCAGGCCATCCGTCACGGCAGGCAGCGGGGGTCGGAGGAGTCCCTCTAATGACTCCTTGCTGGCCTGTTAATGGATAGCTCCATTTGATTCCTCTGTCGGTGGGAATGCCAGACTTTGCCATGGCTGCAATGCGCGGACATTCGCGTGCGTGCTCCGTTCTTGGGATCTTTGAAAGGATGAGCCATGTTTGACGCACAGCCGGAAAAAGTCCCCCCGGTGCAGTAGGTGCCTGCAACATACTAACCTGCCACTTCTCTAGACGCTCGTTTTAGGTGGTGTAATGAGTACCTATCAACAATAATGACAGTTGTTGCATGGGGGGAAGGATCAGAAGTGCCTTTGGTGAAGTGAGAAGCAGTCAGTCAACTCCTCACCTTCAAGCATTAAATGTCATGAGAGGTCAAAAGGTTTTGTAAGGAATGCAAAGTTTGGAATATTTTTAATTAAGCTACATCCTTTGAAATTCTTTCAAGTCAACCTTCAAACAAATCAGGTCTTAAATCAACACCCTTTAAAAGCAATACACCTCTGGTAAGTGCCTTCATGCAAGCTCTACTGGGTATCACAGAAAGCGGTTAATTTAATTTTATATGAGTCATTAAAAACCCCCACTTACTTTTGTGTTCATTCACTGTAGGATATATTAATATTCCTTTTCCCTGAAAACCCAAATTTCTTATCCTATGTAAAGTTGGTGTTTTTGTGTCTGGGTTTACTATCTGAATTTACCAATGTCTTAAATATAAGGGTTACGAGGAGAGTTTGGAATATCAGTGTTTTTCTTAACCTAAAACATGCCTGCTTCTTTGTTTGTTTTTTTTATAATCTATTTTTATTAAATGCCTGTCTCTTAGAGAGTTACTGATTGGGGGATATTTTTGTCATCCTATAAATAGAAGCTGCAGTTGACATACAAATAACTGTACTCGTCACTGGAGTTTAAGGCCCTTTTGGAAAGTTTTACTTGCATGAAAAGATTCAGCAGCTGGCTAAATCCCACAACAAATTACATAAACCAGCAAAACACAAACTTGACCCAAACATTTAAAAGACACTAAAGCCATTAGAAGGTAGTGGCTGATGTAGTTTCCATCCTGGCTGTCATTTTGAGATCCGTACACTTTCTGTGTTATTTTTGTGACCAGCACACATGGGATTCAAAAGACTCTCTGCTAACAAAGACCTTTGATCCCTGGATTAACTCTTCTAACACTCTTCTTAAGCAACTAGGAAAATAAAATTATTACCTCATTATCTATTTTGAGAGAATACTTTAACCGGCTTCTGAGGAGAAGGGCTGGAGGGGCCGCCCGAGTCTCCCGAGTGAAAGCTGATGGCGAGGGGTGGCACCTATCTGTGTGAATAGTTCAAATTCCAGCCGTAAGCCTGGAAGCAAAGTCCTTCTGTTGGGAGCTCCGGTGTCTGCCCTGGCTTCTCCGGGCCGTGTCTGTGCTACCAGGGCAGCTGTCCCAAGGGTAGTCTCTTACCCCAGGCCAAGTGGTGCAAGATGACCCCTGTCCACGGCCAGATTTGGGATAGTCCTTGGTCCAGGTCTCCTCTGGTCCTGTATGGCCCTGAGAGCTTATTATTAAGCATTGGTGTTTTACTAATTCAAAGTATGTATTGCCTGCTTCTGGCATGCTGTGACAGCACGTAGGGGATTTGAGGACACAAGGCCCATTGGAATAACATCAGACAACTGTCATGGGCTGAGGGAGTTAAACTTGCTGCAGTCCAAGTCCATTTTGTCTGTCTGGAGCAGAGCCTGGAGCACACTATTCTGTCAACTGCATCCAGGCTTCCTCTCCAAGGAAACTAGTCATTTCGCTTCAGAAGGGAGCCTGGGAGTGAGTGAGCATATATGCAGCATGAATGATGAGAGGATCAGATGCTGGCAGCAAACAGGAAGCTGAAGTATGTGACAGTGGAGACGTCTGTTGATCTTTGACGGGGGCCTGTTTCATCCGTGGCAAGGGTATTGTTTATGCTTGAAAATATCCCACATTCAGTACTTGATGCAGCCAATGTTTCCCTAGTTTAAACTCAGATACTCCGTTTTCAGCAGTGGAGCTACTCAACAAGGACCTTTGTTGAAAGCTTAGCTGCAAGTCCCTTTTCACTGTGAATATGGTTACTGCACAGCCGCAGCTACATCTGTTATCAAATTTGGCCTAATAAGGAATGAAGACAGTACCTAATGAAATTGTAGCTTGGCTGTACTCTGAAGGTATGCATTTTTGCCACTGTACTTTGATCTGGTTCAGTTCTAAATATGTCACATATCCTGTTTCATGAGAAGCAGAACAAGGAAGCCCAACTTCCTATGGATTTTCATCTGACCTTCCCATGGTAATCACAGTTTCTCTCAAAAGTCCGTAAGACTTCCCCAGCCCCCTCATTTCTGCTACACATCCTCACGTTAATCCTAACTTGCTCCTATTTCCTCTATTTCCCTATTTTTTCGTCACCTCATTTCACCCCATGTCCCTTAACTACGGGCTGAAGTAGCACAGTGCTGCAGATGCTGTGGCCCATACATATGCTGATCAGAAAGCAGACACGTGCATGGTGACTGTCCAGCCAGAAGGCCTTGGAGAGCTCATATTGAAACTTTTCTCTGTTTCTCTTTTCTCTAATTTGCATTAGGTGCTTTCCTCTACCCACCTGTTGATTTTCACAAGGCTTGTAGGAACTCATCTCCCATCGGAAATTCTTCCTTTTTGTGAGACGTGATTGTCAGCAGCTGTCAGATTTAAAAGCTAGCGGGGTAGGAGGTGAATGACAGACGAACTGAGATACAAATGGAAAGACAGCATGAATAAAGAAGCTCAAGTTCCTCAGGAAATGAGGCTAAAGAGAAGGTGATGGTGAGATCACCTTGGAGCTCTGCCGGCAGCTGGCACAGAGAACGCAGCTGCCAAGCAGGGCAAAGCTGTTCCTCAAAGTTGGTTTCTGCCAGCTTTTCTCAAAACATAATGTGACCAGGGTGAAAAGGAAGTTCCTCTAAATGTGATTTCTTTATGCCTTCTTGCCAGGTTGGTGTATTCACAAGGAATGTCACTGCAGTGTCTGTGAGACACAGATACCACAATATCACCAGTACCAATGGGCAGAGTTCAAACAAGCTGAGAGGCTTTTGGGGTATGTAGCAATGCAGTGTTACACATCATTTACCATTTTATCTTCACTTACATCGTCAATATTTAAGTCATCTACTCATCTACAGTGAGTTAACTGATGATAATGCATATAAAGCAAAGCCATTTAGATACATATGGTGAAGATCTGTTCTCAGTTACATGCTTCTGACACAGTGCATATCCAGAATAACAGAAACCAGAGACCTTTGCGTTTGCACTTTTGATGAGTATTTTTGTGTGGACAAAGCCGACAATTCATGCTTATTTTTGCTTTTGGACTTTATAACTAACACATGTGAATTGGACCACGGGCTATATACTGCAAAGGATTTTAATCCTAAAGCAGGAACAAAGTGTTTCTGAGAAGCCTAAACGTGCAACCATAATAGAAAATCCTGTTGGTAGAAAAAGCTGCTAACCTCAGTATGTGCTTACGTCTTTAACCTGAAATTTTCCTGGTGCCTAGAGTTATACGTCTGTGCTTTGTCAGAGAGACCGCTTTTGAGCAAATGGACAAGCAGGTCTCATCTGAGACCAGCAGTAGATGTTCCATGACCTAAGTCCTGTGGGAGGCATCTCTTGCTCAGAGCATCCTTCATATACACTGGTAGCACAAAGGCTCTCAGAAAAGCATTGCTGGCCACTTTCTTTTGAAAAGCTAGGGATTTAGGAGTCCAGCTTTTGTGTAATGGCTTATATTTCTTCTGTAGAAGATTTGGAGCCCTTCTCAGCCGGAGAGATTTCAAACCCAACTCACAGGAAGACCCATCTCTTTTGTCAGTTATGCCACTGTTCAGCAAGGGGCAGGACTGCAATGCCTTAGCAGCAGTCATTTTGCAGAGCTTTCCTGTAAGGGACAGGCTGACTAGTAGGACCATGGAGTCATTCCTTCTCTTTCTTACCAGTCTTTGCTTCATACTGGCTTGGCTGTAGCAGAGGAATAGATGAGTTTCCTCAGTTCCAGGCTAATCAATAACCCGTCTATCCATGCAATCCCACTTTACAGGGGAGATATGGCTTTAATCCTCTGCAGGGAAAAGAAAGAAACTACAACCACTAGACCATAATAGAAAAGATAAATTCTATCTCTAGGGATACCACTTAAGGAAAAAGTGCAGATTCACCCTGTCCAGAGGTGTGAATCTGGGGATTTGGACCTCAAGGATATTGCAAGATCTTTCCTTGCAGGTGTCTCTGAGAGACCTTAACTCTCAAAGAAAAAGTGATTTCAAACACAACCCTAATCTTGGTGTTTCTTACTGACTAACTAAATGACTGCCTCGTAAGTGGGCTGTTTAGATTATCTGTCTGAGGTGTGTAACCCTAGCACCTGATAGTGGATGTTCAGGTGTCTGACAGACTCATGTCCCTAAAAGTAAAACAATGTGAGTATAACTTTATCCCGTATTTCTAATAGGTGCTTAAGCCTGAACAGAGGACATAAACTAAAATTTGAGAAGCCACAGCGAGTCTCTCACTGGAAAAACTTCTTGGTGGCTTCTACAGGGCAAGCAGGCATAGCAGATAATTCAAAAACGTAGTCAGACATTCACTCTATAAATCAACGCAGCCTAAATCACTCATCAGAGAGGAACATGAGGTCTATGAACAACAGCTCCTTGCCATGGACAAGTTAAATCAATGATAAAGATCTGAAACACATAGTGTGTCAGAGGTTTCCTTCTTTAAGCTCTCTTGTGTATTTGTCTGTCTCTGTTCTTACACGGACCCCTTTTACAACAGAAACAGAATGCCTTTTTTTGCAGGACAGCACAACTCTTTATTCAGAGAGCCAAAATTAACGGGCTTGAGTGCCAGGAGTCCTCCTGTAGCCACATCTCTTCTATGTTGTAGGAAGTATTCATGGCTTTTTGTTTGTCATTTCAGCTGCACAGTCTAGAAATATATGTGGCTTCACTGTGTACTTTCTATTCCAGGCATGAATCCCATTGGCCTTTCACATGCAGGAACCCCTAGTAACCTCAGCTGAAGTTTTCTAGGGTGAAAGAGAAGGGTTATTCAATGGCTTGAACGCTACTCCAGGCCTTGGGAGATCTTGCTTGTGATCTCTTCACAGCATTTCTATACTTTTTTTTCGGTGAGTCATATAGTCTCTCAAGTCCCCATGTGTAAAACCAAGGTAACAGCACTTCACACAACACCATGAAGGTTAGCACATGACATACCTTCAGCAGAAGGGAAGACTGCTAATGAAAGTAGACCATACAAAAATTACTGCTGGTATCTGAATCCTCCCAAAAACCTGCAACAGTTCTTGCTTTTACAGTTAAGCCACACAGATGCCTAGAAGAACTATAGATCTGAACAGAAATCTTCATGATACCAAGAAGTGTTTATTGAAGAAACACTGTTATCACCATAGTTTCTACCTGTGGAAAGCTTTTTTAATGTTCACAGAAAATAATCCTAGGTTCAACTGTTAACAGGAATAAGTCAAGAATATGAATTACCCCGCTTCTCTCCTTTGGGAATACTTATGCATCAGTCAATGTAATTGGCTAGATTTGTGAAGGTGAATATGGGGCAAAGGGGAAGGGAATGAAAAAACAATTTGTTCCATCTCTTCAATGCACTTCATACTGTGTGGTGCCGCAGCAAGGGAAAATATTTTGGCAAAGATTACATCCATCCTACCACTGGCTCACAGTCTGATTGCTAATCTGTTCTTGAACTTGCTGCAACCAGTCATCAGCCTCAAGGGCTGATGGCAAAACTACAGTTGGGCCCCAGATTCACCTATCTACTAATCAAAAACACCCAGGAGGTTTTAAGTGAAAGGAAGACTAAAATCAATGTATATAAAACTTTAACATGGAAGTGCAAATCTTTGCTATTTCAGGTGGCCACATTATATTCTCTTCTTCACAAACTCATGAAGCTCCACTGCAAAAGTGTAGCCCCACACTTGTAGGAGGAAAGCTGTTCCAGGTCATAATGTTCTGATGGTTGCAAAATGTTTCCGAACTTCTAGGCTATGTTCACCCATGGCCAGTTTATACTTGGCCTTAATCATCCTGACATTGCCCTCTAGCTCTACTATTTTTTCTCTCTCCTCTGTTTTACCCCTGAGGTGCAGCAAACATATCACCTCACAGTTCTTGTTTTGGTAGACAAGTTAAGTGCTTTCAGTTGCTTATCATTATTTTGTTCACTATATTTCTTTCAGCTTGCATTCATCTTTCTTGAACACAAACAATCAGAACTGTATACGGAGGAGATTTCACAAGTAAAATGACATTAATAGTTTCTTATCTGTCCTGGAAAAAGGATTTATGAGGATTGCACTTGCCTTCTTCACAGTCAGATCACATTGAAGGATCATAATCATCCTGTGAGCAACTGATGGTCTCACTTATTTCTCCCTCTCATTTATTTCCAATAAATGTGTGTTCTAGCAAGAAATCTTCTTATTAGTAATTGAAAGACTTTGCAATCATAATGTTGCATTTTATGTAATTTCTATTACTCTAGACCTCAAAGTTGTCCAGTTCTTCCTTTAGAATAGCCTGCTCCTTCACTGTGATGACAAATACTATCAAGTAAGAATTGTCACCAGCTTTCATTAGCTCATTTCTGTTTCTGGGCCAAATTCTCTGATGACAGTATTGAACAAGATGGGCTCTGACTGACCTTTTAGAAACCCCTTTGTTAGTCTTCCTCTAACCAGAAGTTCCGCTTTCAACACTACCCATTGTCTTCTTTTTGTTATTCACCTATATTTGCAGTAAACCTCTTTGTTGAATTAATAATTCCCCAGTGACACTCCTCCATGATTTACCCACCTTTTATTCATCCTGAAAAGCAGTTATCATGGAAAGATATCTGGGTAGCCAGGCATGATAAACACATGTTGCACTTTATTTGATTTCTTCATTTTTTTCCACATCTCTAATTAATATTCTTCAAAATGCTATTTTGATACTTTTACTGATTTAACAAAAACCACAAGAAGTGTTGGTATTTGGTTCTGGACAAAGGTGGATTATCTGGAAATTGGAATCTGTTTTTAACTCTCTAAACTGGGAGGCAGTACAAAACAGTGAGGCAACCTTTTTCCTGCATTGATTTCCCCACATCTTCTCTAGTTGGGAGACTTTATTTTATGATGTATATAAATGTCACCTTTAGAAAAAGACTTCTTTCAAAAAGAAGGACAGTACTCTCTTCAGGTGTAATAATTAAACACTACTAAAAAGATCTCAGAATATGATACCTTGTTTGTTTTCTGCTCTGATCCAGTGTGTCTCAGTGACACTTATTTTAGGTACTTATCATTAAAAATTTATGGGGTGTTCTTTTCAAGAGCCCTGATGGCAGTGAATAAATGAGATATTTGTCTAGATATTGGTGCTCACATATGCATTTCTACTGTGTTACCCTATGGGGCCATGAATTACAGGAAACAAACCTCCAGTTTCTGGATGGCTCCATTACAAAATAGTTGTAAAATCCATCCCTAGCAGAGCTTTGCACATAACTAAACAATGATCTGCTAATTGATCTTTAGGGATCACTTTAGTTCCCACTGAAATTAATGGAAAGGTTCCCATCTATTTTGCTGAGAGCTGGGTCATGGCCCTAGTGAGAAAGGTGATTAGATCAGGAATATTCACGGGAATTAATAGCAACTAATCTAACAAAATTCTATGAAGAGATGCTTTTGCAAAAAGACTGTGTAACTCACCTTGCTTTAGAGGCACTGTGTTTGATCAAAGTGTGTGGTAACAGCCACACCGTCTTGGGGAGAAACTGGTTTAACTAAAGGAAGATTTTATTATGAAGCTTCTAATTTCCCTGTTTAGCAATCGCAAAGTGGACGTTTTAAGAATCAGACAAACAAAAATTGCACATATCAAATATTATCCACTGGCTGAATGTTGTGTGTAAGCAAGGATGATGGTTCTTTCTTCACCATCACGCCAGGACCTTGAGCTGCAACAGTTCTAATTAAGGAGCCAAATCTCTGTGGCAAGAGTCTGCAATACATTTGACTTCTGGGTTTTGTCACAAAGAGGGATTTGTACCACAGATTTACCAGAAAGTTAAACAATCTAATCAGAAGTTTGTAGAGCTGTCCAGTTTGCATAAGCCTGCTGAAATTTAAAATAAACATTACGTATGTGGAAAGCAGCAGGAAGTAGAATATCCTTTAGAAGCCAGCTGTCTGTTTACTGCTGGACTTATAATGAAGCTGTTTGTTTTTAACTTGGATGTCACTTGTATTCTTAGCTACTCAGTTAATATTGTATACATGTGATATAACCATTAACATAATGGTGGTTTTTATGTCTTCGGTGTTTCTACGTTTAGACACATCTCTATTTGTGGTCATTCTTTCCTTCTCGAGAAATAATTGAGATAAACAACCATAATAAGAGCCAGCTACTATGAAATTTGGAAAGGCATGAAGATCAAGGACCAGTTGTTCTGGCTAGGTGAAGAAATGATGAGCAGAGGCAAGTATGTGATAATCAACAGAAGGTGCAAATATTTTTGATTCCAGTTGAACCAAATGATGAAGAAGAAAATACAGATTTTTTTTACCTTATTTATACTCTTCATAAACTATAAAAATAATTTATCCCACATTGGAGATCTCATCCAGATTTGGCACTCACACAGGACTATGTGTGCCAATGAAGTCCCACACCTGATACTCTTGTAGAACGTAGGCCTCTGGGGAGGCTGTGGTCGTTATCAGGTATATTTACCCACAGTGTGTAACTCCTGACTCAGAGAGCTTGTTTTACAACTTTGCTGAGAACATATGGGGAGTGCCTGGGTGTGGGATTGCCCTTCTGTCAAGAAAACAACCAAAACAAAATTTATAGCAAGGAGTGTTTGGAGCAGGTATCCTGTGTGAATGAATATCCTGTATGGGCTGCAGGCCAATTACATCCTCTGCTCATTGTTTGCTAAGGTGCTGTGGTTCAGTGTATGCATGTATTTATTTTGCATGTCTACAAACAGAAAGTGGAAGTCCAACCTAGTTGGCCTACTTTAATAGGTAATTCACTAGTTTGATAAGTCTGGCCAATTAATTTTTTCCACAGAAATATGCATATCCGCTTGGTGAAATTCCACCTGACCACCTGCTGTTGGGTACAGCTGGTCACCATCAGGCTGGCAGGCTTCGGAGCAATGCTGCTGTTTCTGAGGCTGCTTGGACCTTCAATGGACCAAACTGAAAGAAACAATGTAAAGGGCTTTAATGGTCTTGATGGCATCTATCATAGACACCCAGCGCAGACCCTTCTGTGCATCCTAACAATGCTTGTGAAAGCTGTGGCATCAACATCCACATGCTGCAAGAGGGCAGGGTGGCTGGCTTAATCTGGCTTCAGTGAAAATTTGCTCATTTGGTCATTTAGCTTACCGCAAAGCTGTATCTACTTTCGTGGGTAAGAAGGTATGCTAAAGTGGCTACTCATGGGGAGCTGCATACTGTGTGGTTACACAACTTTCTGGAGAGGTGCTCACTGGGCAAATGGCTCTCAGGCTTTCCAGGTTAGGCTCTGCCAGGTGGGACATGGCCTTTTCAGCAGGCCAGCACGTCCATGGGCCAATGGTGTTTGAAGCAGGGAATGGGAACAGTGGTGCAAAAGCAGAAACAGAGGCACAGAGCTCAGGGGCTTTCTTCCCACCACATAAAGAAGGAGGAATTGAAGGTATGACAGCAAGAAAGATGTGAACGATAGACTGCAGCCACTGCTTTTCTGATTTGCTCCAGGAAGAGGACAGTGCAGGACATGCCAAGTAGCCCCACCATCTGATCCTGGAAGAGGGACATCAGGGACATGGCTTTAGCCCATAACATCCCTGACATGTCAGGGAGTCACGCAGAATGACCCCCTCAAAATCAGTCTGAATTTGCAGGCTGGCATTTTACATGGACCAGTCCTAATACTGCGTGGAAACCCAGGCTGAAATCTGTGGTGGTTCAGCTGTCCCAGGTTCAGGGCAGTGGTGCCCATCAGGAGGGAGGTACATATACACAGCTGGGGAGTAGATGTCTCAGCCACCTGTGTTTTACCTCCTGGGATGAATCCATCACAGCCCTAATTTTCACCTTTTAATTAAAGAACCTTTTAAGATCTTAGATTTTTGACCAGCATTTTAATGAATTTTAAAACTTTTAATAAACTGTTGGCATTATTGTGTCAATTGTATCATTTGGGTAAAAAGCTTAACCCAATGTCTAAAACTGAATGCATTTGTTGAGTCTATTTTTAATCTTTAAACATGAAATCTAAATATATTTCTAGACAGTCAGAAAGGTGATTATCTCTGTTCTCTCCATCTAAGGCAATATGCTTTGCTAATAATGTTATTTATAGCTGGAGGCTGTTAAACTGTAGCACAGACAGTCTGCCTACGTATCATGTAAAACTGCTTGCTGGAGTAATTACACATTTTTCTTAAGCAATGTGGTAACAGAGAGATGGCTGAATACTAAGTAGGTGCTTGCCTGGCTGCTTATCTGCATGTCCCAAAAGCTCAGTTCACCTCCAGATGTGCTGGATCTGAAGGATCTTGCCATGCTGTGCTGTGCTCTCCCTTTACAAATTTTTGCAAAATGACTCTGATGCACAGCTTACAACTGTAAGTCTCCTCTGGGTAGGGTAAGCTGCAAAGTGACCCCACACTTTTCAGACTTTAAAGATATTTTATTAGGTCCAAAAGTGAGCAACATGGATGGCTGGAGAGTGATGCAGAGCACCACCACCTGTCTTACAACTGAGAGGCTGTGCTTGGAACCTGAGCATTGGTCCCCAAATCAAATACTCTGCAGGTCTGCTCGAAGTGTTCCTGGATGGCTTTTGGAAATGATTATTCATCTCCTTCCAGATAAAGAAAGATTAAATAGGTGAGGATTTGAGCTTAAAAGGAGCTGGGGCCTATGGAAGAAGTTCTAATCATATATAGTGAAGGGAAGAAAAATTTGGAACCATGATTCACTATTTGTAGCAATTTGGAAACGAAACCATACCCAATGAAGTGATCGGGTTTAAAACACACACAAAAAAGGAATTGTTTTCGTGCAGCACATACAGATATATAGCAGAACTCATTGCCACAGCATATTCTGGAAGCCAAAAGTTTACATGTGTTCAAAAAGGGATCAGACAAATTCTTACAAGAACAGTCCTTCCCAACTATTTTGGATGGAACCTCTGGCTCAGGAAGTCTGTAAGATGACTGTCAGAAGCAGGTTGGATACTTTGGGGAAAGATCACTGAGCTAATTGCACGTGCTTCTGCTATTCCTTAAACAACTTTTGCTAGCCATTATCAAGATTGGTAGATTGGGCTAGATGTAGATCAACCAAAGTACATCAGTTCTTACACTTTAATGTTTTGCTCCTTGCCTACCAAAGAAACAACATCAACCAGATAATGTTTTTATAGCTAGCAAAGAAAATGTAGAAAAATGGCAGACTGAAAAGTGAAAGATGCGCAGTCTCAAAATAAAGAAATAACTTATGACAAACTAGGAAATAAGTGTCATTTGAACTGATAAATTTTTCAACATGGTGAATTTTTGCTAAATTGTCAGATAGATAAAGGGATATTAGGGAAGTCAGCATGACAGTTAAAATATGGACATTGATCAAGAGTATCCCGGTAAACCAAGATTACAGTGGATAATCACGCCTAAGCAAATCTCTAGCTTAATAGTGTTAATTGTTTTGTTCAAGGATGGGAAAATAAAGACGAAAGGGAATTCTAAAAGCAGCAGAACTGGCCAGGGAGGGAATAAATTAGGAGAGGACCCATTTCCAGCAGCTGGGGAGAGAAGGATGAGTAGTTTGAGATTAATTTTAAAAAGCTAGCAAGATTTTTTTAAAAAGTCGAGAATAAAGCCCAAGAATACTCATCTCTTCTTGTTTTTACTCCATGTTCTATGTGCTTGGTACCTTTGCTGAAAATTTTTATTAATGATAGATTTGAAAGTTGGTTTTCAAATTGCTGTAATCACGATTCAGGGCCCAAGTGTCAAAGGATAAAGGGAGACAATGGAACTTGTCTGGAATGACTTTAAAGATAGAAAAATGGAAAAAAAAAAGCAATAGCACAATGAAAGAATGATCTATGGGTCAAGGTGTTGGGTATGCTTTGAGACATGGCTCCACTCCCTTTGCTCTGAGTGGACTTTCCTGAGTAGTCACAGGCAAGTTCGTAGCCTTTGGTAGCCCTTGTGTGTGGTCTGTTTGCACTTCTTGAGGCAGGACCAGTCTCTCCTTCCAGCAGTCAGCCTAAGCAGAGTGTCACTTTAGCAGTGACATGGTGACATAGCTGTAAACCAGGTGGTACTAACAGAAAGCAAGACTGCACAGAAATCAATAACACATCAGTCATTTTTATTATAGGAAAAACAGGAAACATCTGAAAGAGACTATCAAACTTCCAAAAGGTGGCAGTTTGTTTGTAAAGACATTGCTAAAACATTACAGTAATTTTCACCATATAAGGTAAAGAAAAGGAGTAGATACAGGAAATTTTTTTTCATCTTCCATAGGAAGCAGAATTACTCAAAGAAGTTGAGATGTTACCAGAAGCAAGCTGAAAAAAGCAAAAACGAGGAGAAATAATAAAGCTCTTGTGCCAAGAAGACTTCTTGTTGTTGTTCCCAGGCAAAGAAACAAGTTCAAATACTTTAACCGTCCTTTGGAAAGAGGGGCGTTTCAGCACTCTCCAGAAGTTAATCATGCTTTTACCATGTGAGTTGCTTCTATGGAATAGCCAGGAAACTATTGACTTGAGTAACTATCCTATTAGGGAAAGCAAAGCTGTTCATGTAGATGGCAGTTAAAGCACAGGATAAATTAGGATTTAATTATAGCTATTAAATATGAAGTCACGCATGACTAATTGGAGGAATTGCCAGAAAGAATTTTAAGGGGAAGCCAAGGACTTCATAATCCTGGACTTCTAAAAAGTTTTCTATAGGGTGCAAGTGAAAAAACTACACTATGGATTTGTCTAGACAGCAGAAGTACGTGAGCTAGCTCTGCATGTGAGTTATCTGGGGACCTTGGCAGCAGCACAGCTGTTAGCACAGTGTTGTGCCCCTGAATCAGGGCTAATTAGCCCAAGGAGAGCATTGCAGTAGCATAACTAATGCTGCTTCTAGTTTGGGATGCCCACTCCGGGCATCTCTGATACTGCAATGAAGTCAATGACCCTTTGGGGTTAGAAATGAAATATGTTCAAATAGTGTGAAGAAGTGTTTGGATAATCTCCATTAAAGGACAGATATCAAGCTTCCCATAGAAGATATCCCAAAGATATCTAAAAGATGAAGTTGCTCAGAGTTGAAAAAGGTATGTTTATGGAGCATTTTTAGCCAGATATGCTCTTGCTATAGCATAAGTATCTATCTCATTTGTTTCTTTCAGGAAAAGATGTATGTTGAAGTCTATGCAAAGGAAATTAATCACTGCCATGGGGCAGACAGGGTTTTTTTGTGTGCTTAGAAGATACTTCTGAAGCCTTGCCACTTCTAGACTCAGATTTAGGGATTTTTTCAGACTAGGACGAAATAACAGGGCATTTTTCCAACTAAGTTAGCTCAAGCTACCCAGCATAGTTTAATGGAAAATTACCATCACTTTTACTATAGCTCAGTATCTCCTGCTCAGTTCTAGTCAACTGGGCAGATGAATAAGAAAAGACTGATGTTTATCAGAGAAGACCTTACTGATGTTCCTGTGCTGATCATTTGCTGGACTTGTACTTCATCTAGTTATTCAGATTATTCTGAGATAGAGTCAGGCTTCAGATCACCAGCAGTGTGGCAATCAGGGAGTACAGCTGGATAAATGGGCTCTGCATTTTAAACGAGCAGAGTTGTTGTTATAGGAGGTACCAAGACAGTTGAAGGAAGGAAGGAATGGCTGGACTGGGTTGACTAACTGAAAAAGTAAAGAGAAAAACAGTAGCTGTGTTTCTGTCTTGTGGAGTCTGAGCATTTAGTTTCTTGCTACTGGTCAAATAAGTTTCGTCCTTTTGTCCCTGCGGTCCCAGTGTGGAAGAACTGAAAGTTTTGAGAGCAAAACCCTACCTGGAGTAGGTGATGAGACTTAGCTTTTGGTCACTAAATTTAAATCAAACTGCTCTCTTCATGACCAGTATGAATGTGTATGTGTGTTGGGTGTGTGTGTGTGTGTATTTTACCTCAGTGTGACCCATGTTTCATAGCTGTGACTATGTTTGCTAAATCGTTCCTCCAAATTTCCCAAATGGATATAAACCTTCACAGGTTTAAAATGAAAGGGCGGCCACAAGTTATTAAAGTAGAGGCGGTTAACTTATATCTGTGGCAACAGAGAAGATTCAGTATACTGCCCCAAGAACGATACAGAAAAACCAAAAAAGAGTAGGGAAAGCAGGTCTGTATTCTCTGGGAAAGTAAAAGGATGGGAGGCCAATGTTCCTAGATGAAGAGTAAGGAAGACGTTGAAAGGCCATTGAGAGTCATATCAGAGGGAAATAAGAGAGGGGAGTTATCCTATTAAGACGCTGTTTCTTTAAACAAAGATTTAAAAAATATGTAGTATAAATATAGCGTTCTTCTGAGAGAGAGAACTAATATGTGCACACAGGTCTCAATAGAAAATGAAAAAATCTGGGAAGATAAAAAACACAGTTGGAGAAAAAAACCACCCTGGATCAGGCTTGCTGACATATCGTCACAAAATATGCTGTAGCCTTCTAGATTACAATAACAAATAAAACGTAAGTAGCTGTGGGAGGCAGATAACATCCCAAACCATGTTTGGGACATTGGCAACATTAAAGTTACGGTAATGCATTAATTCATGGTTTAAAGAGCTATGGTGACATATTTCCACGAGCCAGTACCAAAACTAATTTCTGTTTTTATACAGAACCAATAACTACAAAACCAATATAAACCTACAGACCAATAGCTTAGGGATAGTTGTCGCAAAGCTGCATGCCAAGACACGGTAGTTGGGGAAATGGCAGGTGTTACCTTTTAGTATGTGTCATCATTTGGAGCTTGTCTGATGCTAGTTTCCTAGCACCTCATGCCTTGGAGTTGCTACAACAAAATATTTGTCCTCAGATATTGCTGCACTGATTATTTCTCATCACGTCATACAGAAGAGAAGAAAAGGGGAATCTCAGGTTTTACTTCTCTTTTTGTTTCCATGGACACAGTTTTCTAATTCTGTAAGGAACCAAGATCTGCTGCCTTCATTAACTTCATTCTTGGAACAAACTTCCCTATCAGCTTTCACAAGTCATTGAAATAATTCGGAAAAAAAAAAAAAGAAAAGAAAAGAAAAGAAAATAAACACAGGACTGAAAATAAACCATATGCTACAATTCCAAGTAAACAGGAAGTTGTAGGTTAAGGCTGAATAGAAAACATCATTTAATAAATTGTCTTAGAGGGAATTTTATGAGAATGTAACACTACAATTTAATATAAAAGCTCTTTTCTGATGTTTTTTGAAGATAGATTTTAGGCTTTTTGGTTTGTTTTTTGCTTGCTAGCACAGCTTGTTGCATATTATGTGTAATATACACTTGTGCGCCTTGCTTGTCAGGAATCTGTGGCAATAAGATAGCTGTGTTTATTAAAAAAAAAAAAAAAGTTCAGGCATTTTCATCTGGAATGCCTCCTACCTAACACCTTGTTAAAATAACTCTTAGAATTTCCCATTATTTTACTGTTTCTAAGGGTTACTTCTTCATACGTGCAGAAGCTATTGTTCCTTATGACAGACTAAATCTGTGGCAAGCCTGACATTTAAGAAAGCAAATTCTTAATGTCCAGTTGTGTAATGAATTGTTGACTAGCCTTGGGTTTGCAGCAGCCACAGAAAGAGCTGCTCAGAGCTAAGGAAAGGATTTGTTCATTGAATGGCAGGGCCAAGTGAACACAATAGGGTCAGGCTCCATCTGCACCATTTGCTGCAGAATTTCCTTCCTTCCCAGCTTGCCAGCTGCCAGCTGCCAGTTCCCACTGTCCCCCTACTGCCAAAAACCAGCTGAGGTAGGTGGGGTGTATTGGAAAACTGAGGTCTGGGAAAGAGGAAGAACTGCACTGAGCCAGAAATATCAGGGATCAGGGAGAGGTGAATGAAAAGGTGTGTGATTTGGTGTGCACCAGAGAGTCCAAGCTCACTTTTGCAAGGGGTATCTTGGCTGAGAATAGAGGACAGGAAACAGAAGGATTTGTGAGGAAGGATTTAGAGACAGGAGCAAATAGTATTTAGAACAACGACACTAATATTAAGCAAATTATGAATTTTACAAATACATTAACAATACTTTTCTATCCAGTGCTGCAGTTCAGTCATAAGAGCAAATGCTAGACAGTGTTTGAACAATTTTTATGCTGCATTGCCACTGCTGCTTACTTGGCTGCTGGAAGATTTCTACATAAGCAAACCTTAAACCAGATCCTTAAAGAGACATATTGGCCACTGGTCTTGTGGGTAGTAAGTGCAGTAAACATATCAGATCTTCAGGATTTGTTTCTTTTTCTGTAAACTTTATACACAGGTGATTAAATCTACAATTTAAGTGTCTTTTGAGGCTAGCAAATATTTCCAAAAACAGATAAAATGTCTGTTGTGTGTGCTTCTTAAAGTAGACTTTATCAAACTTTCAGAAGTATTTGCTTTTGACTAAAGAACAAGAAATTGTGGCCTAAAGGTTAATTTTTCTGCAAGTGACATTGCAATGCCTGAGAGACTTAGAGCGAAACCAACACTTCAATTAAAGTGATGGTTTCATCAAAATGTAAACTGCAAATTAACATCAGTCCAGCACAGCAAAATTCACTTAATGGTAGATGGCCTTGTTCCCCTTCTCATTGCGTTCCAACTACCCAAAGATTTATTGAGGTTGCTCAAAAGAGCTGCTCCTCTTTGAACACTCCTTACTCACAGCCTGGTCTAGTTGTCAATAGCAGCCTACCCTTATGGAGGCTTGGTGTCCAATGCTAATAAACCTATCCGATGCATCTAACCTTAAAACTCAGAAGTTTTGCACTGCAAGAGGCAGATAACATCAGTACCTCTCAACTCCCTAGAAAATGTAACATACTTTATCTTATCTTTGTGCCATCTCCTGAGCCAGCAGTCAATCAGTTCCTCCTGGGCAGGAGAGTAAGAACCAGCTAAAATGTCTGCAGCAGCTGTTCATACTCATGCCTCCACCCTGGAGGACCTGAGCTGCTGCTGACACTGCATTTCATGTTTTGCAACCCTCCCTTCTCTGAATTGTCTTGCAAACCCCAACGGAGGCCACAACCACAATTTGTGCAAAAATAATACGCACGTATGTCAAGCGGATATTTTGAAGTAAGTTGGAACTTACATGTCTGCAGAGGTATGAATGAAAATGCATGCATATTTAGTGTTCTTACAAGTACACGTTGTATATCTACTTGCAATTTCTGTATGTGTAAGCATATGTGTGCATGTGTACAGCTATGTGAATGTCTGGGAACATCAAACTTACAGCATCCAGTTCACACAATAAGGTCTCTTAACTTTAAAAAAACAGAAGTCATTGAAATGTTGCTTAGAAGAGACTTTCGTGGTCAATGTATACTGCCTCTCATACAAAATGGTTGTTTGTTGTCACCACCAGATCAGGTCAGCCATGACTTTGTCTAGCCAAGTCCTGAAAACCTCCAGGGATGGAGATCCCACGTTCCTCTGGGCAGCCTCGCTCCGGTGCTGCACTGCCCTTCTTGTGAAGAAATTCTTCTGAAAGTCCGGTCTCAACTTGTATCCATTGCCTGTGCTATTTTCAGGCAAAATAATTAGACATGAACTAGGACTTATAAAACCTTTTGTTCTCCAGGTTGCATAGAAATATGTACTTTAACACAACTAACACTACTGAGCCGGCTCCTAAAGCTCACCTGAGCACGCGTTTGGATGCACAAATCAGGCATCAGCCCTCCTACTGGCTGCTCCGTAAATGACTTAAATCATTGTGCATGCTCTAATTGTGTATGTGCTACTCTAACCACCTGGGATTTTGAAAAAACAGGTTTGAAAGTGTGAACATGCGATATCTGTTTCCTTTGAAATCATAATTGTTCCTGGCTTCAGTTTATTGTGCCAAATACAGCAGGAAGCAAATGTCAATAAAGGGTTTTTAACTGGATGTAGACACTGCTGAGGTATACAAACATTTATTAGAGGTAGTCATGGTAACTAGAACAATGTATTACACAGACTTAATATGCAATTCTTATAAATGTAGTATTCCACCGCTCCAAAGGCAGAAACTTTTGACTATTCCAGGTTCTGAACTGGCTATTCAAAATTGGTCTCAAATACGTTACTGGGAATAAACTTTTAAAATTCAAAGAAGAGTTAAAACTAGTTGCAGGATTACTTAAGTTCAAGAATAAATTTAAAATTCACACTTCAGAGAGTGGGAACTATCTCATTCTTCATCAGAAAATGATAACCTGAGTTAAAAGCCTCACAGGTATGTTATAAAAATATTTCCAGGATCAGATTATCTTGGATTTATAATATTTATCTTCCTTCAAGCCAGAAACTTCTCTCTGCTGGGAACAATACTCTGACTTAAATTTGTTACTTCATTGATTGGTGCATTCAAATTTCACAATGAACTGACATCAATACTTTCTGTGAAAACTGCCTGCAAGATGTGGAGCTGGACGTTTGTCCCTGAACTTCCACCAACGGACTGTGCAAATATTTCTGTGTTGAAGAATCTCTCCTGTGTGACAAATAACCTCACCATTCTAGTGACAGGGTTTTAATTAAGTCTCTCTTCTGTGATCAGCAGAACCTGCTCTGCCTGACATGAGAATCTTCTGTCATCTGCTTTTGCCTCTGGTCATCATTAGGAGAATGAAAGTCTCAAAATCAGTCAAAGCAAATGAAAAGGAAAAGGTAAAAGTACTTTCCAGAATGTTTAAAATAATTTTCCCCTTAGGAATATGAAAAACCCTCTGGTTCCTCACTGAATTTTATTTTGTCCAGTAGCACATATGAATGCTGACTTGTTATTACTAGGTGCTTAAAAAGTCAAGTTGACAGATTTGTCATTAGTCATAAAAAAACAATAACACAAGCATAATCTCTTACAGGAAAAGCTCCTCCATCCCAATTACACTCATTCATTTTTGCAGTACCTTATGCAGGTACTAGAAATAAAGGCCAAATTTGCATGTCTCAAGCTAAGGACTGCCTTTTTAATCTCTTAAAACTGAAATTAAACCAAGAAGATGTGTGATGTGTGGGTGTGAATGTGCATGTCAGGACATAACCCTACAATTCCCTTTGTCTTTCTTCAGAGCTGAACACTGAATTATGCACAGCTTCTAATCTTCAAATGATTCAGATGTTCAAATCCTTATCAGTATCACTATCTCAGCCTGCTTTTAGGAAGTAGATTAGCAGAGCAGGTATATAGCACTCCGCACGTATCCACGATGATTCATCCAAGTCTGGTGTCTCTGTGTTTGCTATTGTTGGGTGACCCAAGAGAGAAACTGAAGTATTACAGAAAATTGCATTGAAGTTGAAATTGAGGAGAGAGATTGGTGGAAAACCCTCAAGAATCAGACTGGGAAAAGGGGACAGTGGGTAGGCACAGAGAAGGGACACGATGGATAGAAGAGTTATGTAAGGAGAATGGAGGTCTGTAAAGATGAGGTCTGGTAGGCACAGACCTGGCTTTGCTCTAGTGGCACGGAACAGTGGGTGTGATTTCCCTTGTGATGGTCTCTACTGTAGCTCTAAGTTCTGTGCTTGCAAAGGGCTTTTTGGGGAACTTTTTTTTTTTTTTTGGGGGGGGGTACATAACAATTGTGTGTTTCCTCTGAGCCCCTGTTGTAACAGTACACAGTCATCTGATGTCTCTTCGCTACAACCCTGTCTTCTGAACCAAAGGGCTGCCAAAGGATGCACTTACAAGTGGTGCCTGCAAAATAAGAATGTTTTCAGTCCTTCTGGCTGCAGCCACATGAACAAAGTTTAACTGCTTTTGCCCTCCTTTCTTTCCCATTTCAACTAACAACCAGAGAGCTGACAGAGGAGCTTGACTGAGTGTGGCAGAGTAGGTGACTGAGATTTCTTCAGTGGTAATCAACAAAAACCTCCATGATGATTGACATAAATTTCTAGGTTACAATCAAGGCACTGTGCACCTCATGTTTTGGCATGCAGTTGGAGACTCAGGACTGATTTGGCGCCTTTGACAGTACAGAGTGCATTGTGAATGACCCCATCTTCTGAAAAGCCTCTATGATAAAAGCTGCTTTCAGATCACGAAGAAGGTGGCTTATGGTTGCACAAAAGAATTTCAGGCCACAGCAAAAGCCTTTCCCGATTCATTCAAGAAAGAATCTAGTCCTTTCAAGTTGTGGTAAATTATTGGCACTGATTAGAGGGCATCACCTGCCATTTCTGCTATGATCCACTAATCTACAATGTAGGAACTAACAGGGCCTAAGGGAGCTCCTCTGGGATGAACATCACTCAGCATGTTGGTCAGCACAATGCTCACCAACCGACTCCTGCACCGCTTCAAAAAACACTGCCTTCTATAAAATGGCTTTATTTCCCTCAGGTTCCCGTTTTAACTCCACTGTGACAGCCTAAGCTACATTGGGACCCTCCTAGGCCCAGGAAAAGGAGATGTAAGATTTTAAGAGCAAACCTTAAAGCCAATTTCTCATCGTTGTTTTCTGTGGTCCAGAGGAAAAATGAGGACAAATATTGAATGCTCTGAAAGTGCAAAACTGGAAAACAAAATTTATACACAGGAAAAAGAGTGCAGAAAGTTCCCTAACTATTAAAAAAAGAAGCTGAATTACTGGAGTTTTAATAGTAACTACTGTGAATGGGGGTTTGAATAAGTTGGTTCAGCAGGCCCTTAGAATGATGCTATCAGCTAGTTACTACTGGGCTCCTGTAAATCTGTGAGAAATACAGAATTGTATAACAGCTTCACTAGGGTAAGAAGTAACCAGTCTTTTGCAAGATGAATGTAAGATTAAGCAGGCCAATCTGTGGTTAGTATCACTGTGTGTACTTGCACCAGGTCGTATGAATAGTTCATAACAATAAAGCAACTGTGTCACATCTATTGTTAAAAAGTGGCAAATATTTTGTGATAAAAATAAGTAATTTCAAATGAAAAGTAAATTTTGGTGACATGGTAAACTTGAAATGATAAGTGTTCCTTATAGATTCTAGGCTATAAGGTTTCTGATGTTTACTCTGAATGTTTGAGAAGATGTGTGTGATTCAGGCCTGCCTGGTGATAGATACATTTATACATGTCATCCTGTAAATGCTGTGGCTATCTGTCTATGCACAGATAGATACTTCTAGATAGATATTTATATATCTGAGCAGATACATAGGTAAGTGTACATATTTATAAATTTAAAGGATTACAGTGGCTGTATTACTCAAATATATTGCAGATCTAAATGGGAAATCATCATTGAAACAAGAGAAATGTAGTGCATAAGTCATCTCTTGAAACATATTACAGGAGTATACCTTCTCCTACTCTATACTTAAAAATCCCCAGACCCTTAAATGGGCAATTTCTTGCACATCCAGATAATGCAAAATGACATCTTTATTGTTCATTGCAACTCTTGTCCAATCGGCAGCTACAGTCATGGAGATCGTATATGTTTACCAATATCATAATGGACATAACGGGCAAAATCCTTTCCACATTCCTCATTCTGCCAAAAGCCCGATGTCTTTTGACTTTTCACTTTGAACAATCATTCTCCACAAGTCAAACGTGAAGAACTCAGGCTATGATTTCACTCACCTTCATTTTACATCATTTGCAGGGTACAATGGAGAATCAGACTGAATGGCTCTATGCAGTTTGTTAAATCATTCAGGATTTCACACCATGTCATTCTTATTATCTAAAGAAAATTTGTATATTTTTGGGGACTAGCTTTACATAAAAGAAAATAATAGTCCCAAAAGGAAGATATATTTATGACTAGAAAAAAGTAGTGGCTTGTGCATGTGTGATTCAGTCTGTGTATATTTAGTCATCTATCTGCTTGGACAATATGTGCATAAAAATGTAGTATAATTCAAACAGAGCAGAATCTGCTCAGTCTTTTTTAATAATACAGTATAAAATGATGCACATAAGAGATTTTGTACTGAGTTGCCTTTTATGTTAAGCTAGGAAGAAATGAAAAACCTGCAATAATTTTTTATAAACTGGGAAGAATTTGTGTGGTTTTAGCCTGATCTGAAAGCAATAAAGATGTATTCCTAATTTCTTGCAGTATTTAGATTTTATGACAACCTGAATAAATCCTCCCAAACCTTCCAGTAGTACCTATTAGACGCAAAACAAAAAGCCAAATTCAGTGGTTACCCTTTGACTGGTTAGAGTATAGGAGGGTGTTGATTAAAACCCCAGATTGCCATCCTGCTGTTGGGAGGCCAAGTGACCTGGGTTAACACTTAAAGTTACAGGGCAAAGCCCTTGGATTTTGTGACTTCAGAGGTCCTTTGGTCCCCACAGGGCTGTCTCCAGCAGCCTTGGCAGGAGCAGCTGGCACCTAGACCATCCAGCCTCGGAGATATAGCCCTAGCAGCCCCTGCCTGCACCACCCTGAGAGCACAAGTGTCACAGCTGTTTTTGTGTTTTAAATGAACCTTTTGGGGGTCTAGAGGATAAAAAGGAGCTGAGGAGAGTGGTGAGGTTTCAGCCATGACAGAGTAAGAGAGACCTATGTCCCAGCTTCCCACTTCCTAGGGGAGAGCTTGTGGGATGAGGGATCTTCATCTCACACTCCTGCAGGGAGACAGACAAAAAGAGTAATTTTTTCCCCAGCTCTTTAAAAGGGAAAAAGAGTAATTTTTTCCCCAGCTCTTTAAAAGGGAGCTGTAGGAGAAAAGATGTGGGCTCCAGATCCCAAGGGACTGGAGGTGCTTGCTGTTAGCTCTGAAGTGGGGACTCAACTTCTGAAAAGGGAGTGAGTTGAGACACTTTTCTGTGCAATTTCTAATTGGTTGTATTTATGTAACTGCCTAATCAGAGCTGGGATTCATCTTAATGAATGTCAGCTGCTTAGGAGAGGTAAATGCCTAACTCTGGGTTTGGGATTTCCCTCTGGGAACCAGGCATGTAAAAGACAGCACAAGCATTGCAATACCCAACTTAATATGCCTTGGCACTTTATGAGTTACATCCTCTAGGTATTGAGCTAAGGATCTCTGCAAATATTATGTAAATACAAATATAAAAGATCTGGCTTCAGTCCCCCCTGCCTCATTTCTTTTGTTTACTTGTAAATGCATATGGATTCTCACATACAGGATGTTCTAAAAAATAATGATCAAATTCTTTTTATCTGAATTAGAAAAATCTTTGTAACTGTAATGTAATTCTTAGAGTTACACCGCTATATCTGCAGAACAAAAATGATACATGTGACTTCTGTAACCAATTACAAGGACACAACCGAGTTCACATTTCAGTATTTTTCAAGAAACTGTTCAGAGGTGGCCTTAGTCTAGTGCCTTTGCTGATGTCTCTTTGCAAGTTAAGTGCTGAAATGTCTGCTGAAATCTGTTTGCCTTTCTGTGTGGAAACCTCTATAAACAACATGAACAAGGGGCAGAATGAGGTCCCGGCAATCAACAGAAGAAGAGCTAGCCCTCAAAATACTGTGCTGATCCCTTTACCCAAGAAAGGCATTTACTCTTTGCCAGCAGAAAGTTGGAATTTGTCAAGTAATCCATTCATTATCCTTGTTCCAACCAAGCAGGTGTGCGACAGATACACCAAAGCTGCAAGCACAAGGGGAACTCAATGAGAAAACCATTAGATAATAATTCTTATTGTTACAAGAATAATATAGTTGTTATGAGTGCTACAAACCATTAATCTTAGTAGCAAAGCACTAAAAGCTGAAATCCATCTTTGTTTTCCTTTCCTAAGGCACTAAAAGAAATGAACTCGGAGATCTACAGACCCCACAGAGATACGTCACATTTTCATTTCCTCCATCTCCTTTAGAGATAACAATGGATCCCTGAAGGCTGTTCTTCTTGTCTAGTTAAGGTTAATGACTTGTGCTTGATGACATTAAAACATGCTTCTGCCACTGTTTCATCTGCTTTGACGAGTGACTGACAGCCCACCAGAGCATGGGGGCGAAAGAAAAATGCACTGCATCCTGCCTGACCCATAAATTTCAAAGTTGAACTCTGGCAGCTGGATACCAGGGAGCAAAATTGCAGCTGTGCTGCCTGACCTTGGCGATCCCTTCTGCTCCCCAGATCAAGGGGGTGGCAGGACCCAGCGTGTGAGAACTGCTGGGGGCAGGCAGAACGAGGCGCTGGGGGTTGGAAAGGCGGCTGGGAGAACGGCAGGGCAGCAGGAGCGCCCACCGCAGAGGAGCAAACGGGGTGGTCATTGCCTTTGTGCTGGTTTCAGTCGCTTTCAGGGAATGTGAGAAAAGAACTTTATTCTTCCAGTCATGTGATGTTAAAACTTCATCGGAGGGGAGCAGGCGGAGGTCTTTGTAACCTTGACAGAGTTCTTCCAAGAACCATTAAAAGTGTGTTCTCCCAGCTCCTCTTTTTCCTAGAGTGGGGTTGAAAAAAGAGCAATCATTCACAAAATATCTTTGTTGGATATAATTTTCTTACATCTTGATCCTTAAAGATTAGCATGTCACAGGCATCTCTGTTACCTAGCAACTAGGATAAATCCAAGAAAAAGGCCTAAATATCAATTCCTTACGAGTAATATAAACACTAGCACAGTAAGCTTTAAACTCTTAGGGAGTCTTCCTTTTATTAGTAATGAAACTATCATGCCTTTTCCTAACATAATAAAGAAATTGTCATCTTAATGAACTCTGCCTCTATTCATCTATGTCTATTTTTGAAGTGGCCGTTGTGCTCTTCAAATGTTACGTTGGCACAGCTTTACACCGTGAATCTTTCATGTTAGCCACTGAAAATCAAAATTACTTCAGTGACATGTGGCGTGATGAAAGTAAACAAGATAATTCCTTATCTAGAGGCACCTGAAAGAAAACCTCATCTTTGAACAATCCCAGATACTGTGACAGCTTGCAAACCTGATCTGTACCTCACATTCTGCCTCCAACCTTGCCCCTTTGT
Source organism: Pelecanoides urinatrix (assembly GCA_013400755.1). Classification (NCBI taxonomy): domain Eukaryota; kingdom Metazoa; phylum Chordata; class Aves; order Procellariiformes; family Procellariidae; genus Pelecanoides; species Pelecanoides urinatrix. The sequence continues at coordinate 10,841 of VZTQ01012959.1, read as the reverse complement.
AAAGGGCAATGCTGTTTTGAGCAACTGCAGAATTGAAGTGGTACCACAGATCCTTCTTGCTGTGTTCATTCATAAAGCTATTCAGTGCGGTTAACAAACAAAGATTCTATTCTAGCTGCTCCAAGAGTCTTTACATACGGGAAAGGACTGCTCATTAAAATGGTGATAGGAGCCAAGTCTCTATCAGACTCCAGAAAAAATGCAGTCCCTTGGGGACTGCAAAAGCACCAACAGAACTTGTAGCAGACTTCACAGTAATCTTCCAGGGGGACGATAATGGCTCTAAATTCCCGTTCCCACAGGCCAAACATGACCTTCTGATTCAGTTAGCTTGCAGGCAGAGCTTGTGAGTAACAGTTTTACACAGATGCAACTAAAACCAGAATTTGACCCAAAGACTCTTCTGTACTTGTATTCATAGAATCATAGAATCATTTAGGTGGGAAAAGATCCTTAAGACCATCGAGTCCAACCGTTAACCTAGCACTGCCAAGTCCACTAAACCATGTCCCTAAGCACCACGTCTACATGTCTTTTAAAGACCTCCAAGGATGGTGACTCAACCACTTCCCTGGGCAGTCTGTTCCAGTGCTTGGCTTTTCTTCTTGGCAATTCTTTTGGTGAAGAATTTTTTCTTAATATCTGATCTAAACCTCACCTGGTGCAACTTGAGGACTTTTCCTCTCATCCTGTCATTTATAAACATGAAGTAAGTTGCGAATGTACCCCTGATCTAGACAGGCACGCCACCGCTCATTTCACATGGCTTGCTCGCTCTTATCTTGGTTGGTAAATCTGCTAACAGACTTGTTTTGTTTGATTGGATAAGTCCATTGGTCTCGTGAGCCCTCATTCAACTTCTGGGTCAGGCCAAGATGATTGACATCTGATGTCATTCAGGGTCTTAATTGTCAGGGCTTAGCTCTTGCATTTGCAAAATGGTCTGTCGGAGCATTTGTGGAAAGGAGATTTCCGCAGGTAGCCCCTGAGGTACCTGCATAAAAACTAATTTTCCTGTTCCTATGGCCCCCTTCCCAACAGATCTCAAATCAGGGGATGTAACAGCTATGTCCCAAGGACTAGGTTCATCACCTTGGGCTTCGGCTTAATGCAATGTTACAACAGCTGTTTGTAACAACGCTGCCTGTGATTCATTTGGGCCCTGCTAAGAGAAGACGGATTCCTCATCCCAGTCTTGATAATGGACCCCTCTTGCCCATATAATAGGTAGAGTCCATAAGGTCTGAGTGGCATCTTCTTGGACGGTAAGGAAAATTCCAGGGCTTAGGTCTAAATCTTCTGCCTCTCTCGCAAATAGACACTCTTCCCACCCTGTCACACCAAAGTTCGTACAACCATTCAACTATTGATTCCCCAGGTTGTTCTTGACATGTTATCTGAATTTTTCACAGATCATTTATATTAAAATCATGAATCCTGTCTTTGCGGTTCGTCTCCAACTGGGTTATCTGTAGTGATTTCTTGTTTAATCAGGGGTTGTGTTGGTACAGATTCACTTACTTTACTTACTTCCTTATCAGACCCATCTGGCCTATTCCAAATGTCTCCATCCCAGTCACTGTCACGCATAGCTATGCAGACTTTTATGCGGTCTAGATCGCTACCTTGTAATGGCATTTCACGGTGTTTTCTTGCTTTCTTTATAACCTATGGCACTAATTGGTTTTTTTGAGATGTGCCCTTTTACCAGACTGGTTGCTAGCTTTTAACTTAGCTTTAGTTCTCAATCCTTTGTTGAAAATTCACTCTTCCACTTTCTAATTTCTTCTTCTAACTTCTCAGCCCGTTAGTTCTCCATATTGCAGCTAACAGCCAGCACATTCCTTCCTTCCCTCTGTCTGTCTGTATTTTACATATATCCTTCCAATTACTGAATTCATTCCATAAGGCTTTCAGATCATGGCTTATTGCCTTTAGGCGATCCTTATCCCGCTTAAGATCTTGCCATCCATTTTCCATAAAACCCTTTTGCAATAGATGATACCATTTATCAGGGGAATCAGTCGTCATAATAACCCAAGGATCCTGCTTACTATGCCAATTAACTCTGTCACCCAACGCTATGGGGACAGGCAGATTTACTGGGGATCCTCAGTAGAACAATGACACAAAAAGTTGTTGTTACAATCAAAACTTTATTTTAATCTGGACCCTCTGTGGATTGGGTCCTTTTACAAAACTAGTATCGGAAATCCTCTGTAGATCAGGTAATTTTAACAAATTAACCATAATTTGAGCTCAAAGTACATATACAAAATTCACTCAAGCCTCGGAGGAAGCAGCCTACAATGGAAGTGACACCAGCCAGTGGGGGATCACAGGCCTGTCATCCAGCAGGGTCTAAGTCCCATCTAAGTTCTCCGGCACCCAGGACCCCTTTAAAGGAAAAGTGGGTACATGACAAGCTTGCCCACATCTAATGGCCACCTGTCCCACAATATGGCACACTAAGAGTTAGGAGCAGGGGCACAGTTCACAGGGCCTGATGCAATTGCCCACTGGCACAGGGTGCCAGGCTTCCGACACCGCCCTTCACAGCCACCCGGGCTGGGTCACAGCTATGAGGTACACTGCGGGTGCCTATGTCCCAAGAGGAGCAGCCCACATCCCGACAGGGTGCCCATGTCCCAGTGAGGATCCCTGGGGGATGCCCATGTCCCAGTGAGGTGGCAGTGACTGGTGCATGCCCAGGACCCTGTGGATCATGTCCCTCCAGGAATAATTCCAGACTAATCACACTCCTAATTCTCAACAGTTAAGATTTTTGTCAAATCAAGAGTGAATTTTTGGCTTTCCTTTTAACATGGGCTGCCATTTGCCCCCAAGAGAATTTTGGGCAGAACCGTGTCACGGCTGCCCAGCTGGGGCACAATGCTGAACACAGCTTGGATGGTCTTCCTACCCTCTGGCCCAGCTTTGTCCAGGTAGACATTACCTGGATGGTTTACCTTGCTCTCCATGGCTTGGATTGAACTTGGCATCTGGAGAAATGTGAAGAGACCCCAGGAAAAGGTGAGCAATCGAGATCAGTCACACAGGAAGGGACCATGTTGTGGGGAGAAGGGAACCACAACAGCCTTGGTCAAGAAGGCTTGCAATGAAAAAACAAAACCCAGCCCAGGCAAGAAAGCCTCAACAGACCCCGAGAGGTCCTCTGCCCCTTCCCCAGGGACACACCAAGCCGCAGAGCTGAAACCCGCTGGAACCCCCCAGCACGACATGGAGCCTGCCAGAGGTTTCCTCAGCCCAACGTGCTGCCTGGAGCAGTCCTGCGATTTCTTCCAGAGGAAGCCAAGCCCAGCAGGACACTTCTTGGTTCCTGAAGCCCACATCTGCTTCATTGTGCCCCTGTCTCTGTCATTTCCAGGGAAGGGGACAGCCTCATCTTCCATGGGGACAGACTGCTGGGGAAAGGACACCTGCATTGATTACGACAAGGTCTGCAGGCTGGAGGCCAATGCCGCCCTGCTGGTCAGGCACCTGAGGCACGTCTACCACCTCCGCCTGAAAGATGTCCAGCACCAGCACTCCAAGAAGAAGGCTTGAGAAAAAGGCAAGAAGAGGAGAGCCTTCTCTAGCTCCCTGTGCAACTCCAGCTAGAGCATGCATCCAGTGGATTGGCAACATGAAAGACAGCGGTGCAAGTGACTGCTGCTGTCCATGCATGGTGAGAAGTGAGGCAGCAGAAAACAGGCATCTATGGCTGTGAGGTTCCTCATCCCAAGAGGAGGGGCCCACATCCTGGTAGGGTGCCCATGTCCCCATGAGGTTCCCAGTGGGTGCCCATGTCCTGTTGAAGTGCCTGGTGTGTGCCCATGTCCCGGAGAGGTGTGTGGTGGTTGCTCCCAATGTCCCTGTAAGGTGGCAGTAGCCAGTGCCTGTCTATGATCCATTGGGTTCCTTAGGCCTTAGGACCTCCAAGGCTGGTGTGAGGGCAAGCATCACACCAGGAAGAAGGGCAGGTGTTAGGAAGTGGGTGGATAATCATTCCAGCTGTAATATTTTCATCCAGCTAACAATGAATTCTCTTCAGGGTGACAGCCAGCTGGTGTGTCAGGACATGCCTCAGCCCACCGAAGGCTCCTGGGGTGAGGGCACCTCCACTGACTACAACCTCTTCTGCTGGCTGGAGACCATTATCACCCTGATATTTGTCTGTTTACTCTCTAGGTGCCAGCAAAGCTTGCCAAGAAGGACAGTTGGAAACACAGTATTTTCTGAGTAAAATAAACTGATATGAGAGAAGACTGTAGACTGTAGACTTGACTGTAGACTCCACTGTGCCCTGTGTAATCACTTGCCATGGCAGCACTGTGTTTAAACAATTTAAGCCAAATTCTGCTTTGTTTATTCCTATAATTCCACCAACGTCAAATGTTTTCTGTTGCTCACATTATTGTTTCATAGAGTTTTCCCTAGCAGAGGATGATTCTGGTTAAATTATGTAATAATTGCCTTGAATTTGCCAGCACAAGCTACATAAAATCTCTTCAGCATCTCAACTTCTTAAATACAAATCTTTCTCTCATTGCTATTATTATTTTCCTTTTCTGATCCTCATTCTGGCCTGAATCAGAAATACAAGAAAGCTCAAACTTGTGAATGTAAGAGTCCTGGAAAAGGATATAATAACGTCATAGTACTTATTTAAGCCTGTCGAGATTTAACTTTTCCTGCTCCCATATATTACATGGTTGAAACTGATTTCAGAACACCGAACGGTCTGATTATCATCTTTCCCTGAACACATATTTTCAGGAAGAAGCCGACTTTAACAAAGGACTTCAGTTTGACTTTAACAAAGGACTTTAGTTTGACTTCAGTACAGTATCTGACTTTTTGTCCAGGGTGTTAGAAATTGGGAATATCTTGTTTTTATTTCAGCTCGGGGATATCTTGCACACTACTGAGACAGTGCCTTAGGCTGGATATGTCTGCTGTGCAGCCATATTCAGGGAATAAGAAGTAAGGGAAGATGAGATCCACAGCTACTCATGTTTCACATGATCTGCAATACACATTTAGTTTTGAGCAGTGAGCATGGGAGTCTTTTCAATTTTCTCCAAAATCCCTTTTTTCCCCTGCCAAATCTTCCCTTGTCAGGCTCCATGCAGCCATATGAAGATGTAATTAATTAATAAACTGGATATAAATAGAGATTTAATCCCATTAAAATGAAACACTTCTTGCACTTATTTGTCTTCTTCTTGTTGTTGTTCTTGGTTTTTTTTATGTTCTTCTTATCTTATTTAATTTCTTGGGACAGAAGGGAAAGAACTGATATAGTAGCACTTGCATGGAAAAGGAAAAGCAGTTCTTTACAAAACCCTTAGTGTCTTTCCTATTCAACTGTCTTCTGTTATTTGTTTGATTAGTACATTTGTTTTACCTGTACTAATCTACACCGGGAAATTCGAGCTTTAACTGGTTTTGGACTTGTCTCTGAAAGAGGAGAAAGTAGGACTTGGTGGTTGGGGATAGTGTTTTCAGGCCATTATTCTAAACATTTTTCATGGGAACATCTTCTGGGAGTTGAAGTTAAGTCCTCCTACAGTTTTGAAACTACTGTCTCACTTTGTGAAGTGAGGGCGGGTTTCCTGCAGATTATAGCTCAGGGCAGAATCCACACTTTTTTCCCCACATGTATGTAGGAAGTTATGAATCAGCAAGCATGAATCCAGAATGCCTTCTTAAGACTGGCTATTTCTCATCCTTATGAGTCAGTAGCACCTTTTCCATCCAGCTTGACTGCCTCCCCACCTACTCTTCTGGAAAATAAAAATAATGTGAAAAAAAAAAAGGAATTCAAACGATTTAATTCAAAACCCCCACAATACTCCCACACAAAGATTGTCTTTGCCAATTTTGACATACAATCACACAGGAGAAAACTCTGAATAAGGCAAAGACTTGCATAGTGTTGTTAGAATGGACTTGTTGGCTACTTTGGAGAAGTTTGATATTGCTACAACAGTCACATGTTGGCTTTCTCCTGCAGCCTGTCTGTGTCTTTCCTCTAGCTCAACAATGAGAACTTTTCCTGTTCTCAGATTTGGAAACTGTGACAGAGACAGAGATGTCTTGAGCAGAATACAGAGCAAGAAGCCTTGAGCAAACTGGAAGAATGGTGAAGACACCTCCCCTAAGCTCCACAGGCACTGCCTTCACAGAGGCTAGAGTCACATCTACAGAGAAGTGGTTACAGTAGGAGTCGATGATGTGGAGGTCTACTGGGTTGTGATGAGGTAAAGCATCTGTAGTACCCATTGCAAACCTGCTCAGCATCCCTTCAAATGCCATTATCCAGTAGTGCTTGATGTAAATGAACGTGGATTATTATGTGACTATAGAAATATGTGCTCAGCACTCTGCCATGCACTGAGTGTGGTCAAGAGAAAACTTTGCCACCAAAGGTGCATGAACATATAAACTACGTGGACAGATAAAATGGGGTGGACCACCCAATGTGAGAGCTAGGATGCTCTGGATTAAGAGTTGCTGTTGTAGACATTTTGGTATTTTAAAGGAGAACAGCAAAAAATGCAAAGCATAAGGGCAAGAGAAATAAAACACAGGTTTCAGGCATGGTGGGAGGTACATATGGTGTAGTGATACTGATAAGGTATATATTAGTCTAACATTACTTTTTAGAATCTTGCAGATTCATTGAAATTATGCCTAATTAAAAAAGAAATAGGAGATGTGCATAATTCATATAAACACTCAGAAATAGTTTTGCATTCTTCTCCATTTTTTTCTATGGAAAACAAAATAAAGGATCAGTCAGATGGCAAAATTGAGTATTTGTAAGAGCAGATACGACAGAATTAAAGTTGTATATGGATCAATACGATATTTAATTACACAATCATTTCTTTTTTTCAGGAGGCCTGCTCCAAACAGCCTACACTACTAGGCTCTTCTCTAGGAACAGATCAGGAGTGTAAATTGAGCAACCTGCTCTCCCATATCCCTGCCTCAGTTGTGGAGAAATTTAGGTGTACAGTGAATGAAGCTGAGAACATCAGAAACAGCAAGGATAACCTCATAGTTGAGGTACCTACAACGTGGCCATGGTTGAGATATTTGAACTTTTCCTTGCAGAAGGGAGCTCTACTCCTCCTCTACCAGAGACTTTACATATGGTGATAGGCCAAACTTTGACAACATGCCTTCCTCATCTTCTATGCACCCTTGTGAGCCTGCTGAGCACTCCCAGATACAGTCAAAAGGGGAGCAGGGCTTCACATCTGGAATTGTTAAGTAGGCTAAAAAGTTAGGCTGCAGGTGTCTCAGACAAATGGTCCTCACTGGTAGATAGTTTTTAACCTGAGTTTGAGCTACAATTCTAAGTAAATAGGGGAAAATGAACCCTCTCCCTACCTCCCCTACATATCAGTGTAAGGAAAGGTAACACCTTGTTTCTACAGTGATGACAGCCATAAAAAAAAAAACCTGTGAGGCAATTAATTATTCTGCCTTCAGAGGTGGTGAGTAGTAAGCATTAAATAAGGCTTGGGGAAATAACGGTAGGAAAATCAAAATGTTGAAGGCCTGCTGTTGAAATGGTATTGGTAGTTTAGGCAAGGATAGAGGAGGCATTTTATGCAAATAATGGTAATGCATAATCATTCCTGGCTATCATAATGTGTATGGTTGCTCATGGAAATCATCTGGACCTTCTTAACTCTCTGAGTATGCTTTCTTCATGATATTGGAATATAGCTTTTTTTAATTCTGTAGTTTTTGAGAAAATGACAAGATGAAATTCCATCATCAAGTATTATACTGGCTTATACAACAGGAAGGTAGACAACTTAGTTTCAGTGGCAGATGTCTATGAAGCCTCTGGAGCTAATAGAATAAATGGTACCAAGCAGTTAGGGTATGAAATAGGTAGTTTTCTCTGCAAATTAGCTTTGGAAGGTTGAAACCTGTGCTTTAAAATTGTGTTGACAACAGGGAAAAGGTGCTGTTTTAGGCTTTGGCACAGAGGACGAGCCTGTTGCAAAGCCCCTTCTGTGTTCTGGTTTCCAGTCTAAATCCCAGTCCCACCCCTTTCTGCTCTTTCTCTCTCTATGACATGTATAACTCCATCGTCTTACTTCTAGCTGCCTTTTTTAACTTCCTCCTTCTCATCCAGTCTCAGACTCCACTCTTCTTCTCTTGTCTTGTGCTTAAATAGTCCAAATTTCCCTTTTTCTGTCCTTGTTCTGATTTCATGGCCACCCTGCTCTTGCCACTTCCTTCAGTGACTCATATTTGGTCAAGTGTTTGAAAACTGCCTATTAAAATAGAAAGTATTTGGCATTCTTCAAATCTGAATGCATGGCAAGTTTCACTTATGACACACTTGCGTTAGATGCAGTGGCAACTGTCGAGTCTCGGATTTTCACCTCAGAGTTATTTCAGCCCAGCCACTTGAAGTCACATCTGATTGTGCTCCTCTCAGCTCTATTCAAAAGGCCTGGAGAGGGACAATAAAAAACAGTAATTTCAAATTGACAGCTACTCCTGAAACATCACGGCCAGACTTCACAGCCCTGATCCTATAAACAGGTATGGAAATACTCATGGTGTAGGTTATACAGTGATGCATGTGTTTGCATGAAAAAGACCTCCAAAGCATAGTCTTTTTAGGGCTGCAGAATCTTTTTTTTTCCTCTGTGCAGGCCTAGCACACATTGGCACATACATATGGAACAGTATAAAGAGAGTGGTAGGACAAATCAAGATCCATCAACATCTTTGCTATTAGCTTTACATTTTAGGGGCATAGGCTACTCATCTGAGAGCCAAGACTTGGCACATAAAATGTCAGAGTGGAAACCACTGCTGTATAAAACATGCAAACTTAAACATTCCTCTAAATTTTTAGCCTGTGAAGAGAAATATTGGTATTGCAGACAATGTAGAGAAGTTTCAGTCTCGGACAACTCTTGTCATTCACCCCACAGTTGTTAGCAGTAAGGATTTACCTACATCCCCTTAGAGGGAAAGGGCCTGTTGTATGTATAAGGTAATTAAGACTGACTTAATGAAGTATGGGTATTACTCTTTCTTTTGTGAACTGATAATTTCACCTTGGAAGAAATGTACTTTCTCTACCTAGTAAGAGATCAAAATGTCCTGCTAGCTGTCATGGGAAATAAAATGAGATCCTGTGATATTAATATGGATGCCATAGTTCTCTTCTACAGTATGTAAAATGTTAATAATACTCATAGATGTGCTAGCCTGTACCATAAAATAAAACAACTAAACACAGTCTTCCTCCCTTAGAAAAATAGTGTTTAAAAATGGCTGCAGCCACTGTCAAGAATGATTTCTCAGTGAGTCATTCATCACCGTAAAAAATGAGTTTAGCTTACCAAGAAAATGTTTGTTTCCTGCTATAACAAGAATTCAGTATATCAGCAAGAAAATTGAATCATCTCACTTGGCTGTAATGAACAGCTGAGTTATACTGAAATCATAACTAAGTACAGCAATCAAGTACCTTCGCAAACTAGAAGTGTTGTTTAAGGTGAGCAACTGAAACTATTAACTCCTGAATGAAAAATTGATTTGATTTAACCAAAACCAAACACAAGTGACCACAACAAGAAATTGCCAAGTCCCAGTCTGGGTAATACACTGGGTGGTGATCTAGAAAAAAACAGATCTATGAGGAATTTACAGAACTGAACAAAAGCTCTGCTGTATTCTTACCAGTGCTTCTGTAGTTGGATGATACCAAAGCCAACAGGTTTTGTCCACATCATGTTAAGGTCTTAGGGATCAAAACTGACAAAAAGAGTAAAAAAGCAATCCCCACAGAGAGTGCAAGAGGATAAAAACATATAGGAACACAGAGCATCATCAATCTGTTGCTGCTCTTCAAAGCACTCATTCTTCACACTTGTAACCTAAGCACTGCATGAAACAAAAAAAAAAAAAGAAAAGAAAAAAAAAAAAAAGAAAAAAGCCAGAAGGGAAGATGTGGGGACTGGAATGCCAATGCCTGATATTCGTTTCTCTTCTTGTGATGACCTTTTCTGGTAAGCTTGTCAATCAACAGTAAAAGCAAGAAAAGGACTACATGTGGGAACAATGGTGGCAGGGGGAGAGAGCAATTACCAAAATAAAATAAAATCAGGGTACAGCAGCAGGTGAAAGTGCCTGAAGCAAAATAGACAGAGATGACTTTTTCTTACAGCATTTTTGAGCTTTCTTAGGCCAGATAAATGATCTGAAGGGCATTATTAGAAGAGACAAGAATGGCTGCCTTCAAAAAAGAAACCTCCTGTTACCTCCCCTCTTTCGAGAAGAGAGATGGTGCTCAGATGCGATAGTACTGGATATAGTATAAATGTCTGCTTAAGGATGGGACAAACAGTAGTCAAGAGCAAGCCAGCATGAAGGAAATTCAGGGGTTTGGCAGTAACGGTGAGTCTATGTGATGCTGTACAATGTTCCCTGGGTAGACTTTTGTATTACACAGTTGGGTGCTTCCAGTTGCTTAACTAGCTCAACCACACATAGCACATTAAAGCATGTAATACTGTACTAAACTGAATAATGCAACTGCACGTTCAAGGAAAAAGAGGGAGTCGGATGCCAAAGGAGTGGTGAGGACCTACTCTGATATGGAAGAAATGGAGACCAAGACTCTGCTTTTCAATCTATCTGTGTGGAACTGGATATTAAAAGCATTGCTTTTTCTAAATTGACTGAAAAAACGCCTTTAGCAACCCTCCCTGTGCATCACTGCAGACCTTCCTACGGGCGGGGCCTTGGTGGTTTGGGGGCAGCTCTTTCTTATAGAATCATAGAATAGT
>VZTQ01012958.1:149391-168343 GCA_013400755.1 Pelecanoides urinatrix | reverse complement strand
TTTTTTAAATTAATAACCATTCACACCCAGGAAACAGTTTACTATGCACAGATCTGACATGGGTTTTGTTGCTGCTGTTGTTAGGGTGGGGTGTACTTTTATTTTGTGGGTCTTTCAGACCTGAAAATTGAGCTTTTACAAAAACCCATGAGCCTGTCCAGAGGGTAGCAATTTCTCTTCATATTGCTAGGCAGCAGATCTCTTCCACCTATAATACCACCATTTGCATTGATACAGCATAATAAAATATTTATGTAAATTATAATATGTGTTAGAAACAGGTATAGGGCCTGATGCTTCATTATTTTTTAGACAATTTACATGATTCAGCGTAAAGACAGATAGCAACATAAGACTTGTTAGAAGAGAGTAGTGATAGCTGTGATGTTACAATTAGCAGACTTTCTATTGCAGTTACCTCAGGTCAGTAATTCATAGGGTGGGAGACGGTAGAAGCCTTAACTTCATAAAATTGTGGTAAGTGCTGAGCTAGCTGTTGCCACCCAGATCTTGAGGCTGTCATAGGCTGTTCTCTGAAAACATCAGTACTCAGTAACCAACGGATGTTAGGCACGATTCAAAAAAAAAAAAAAAGAGGTAGCAAACAAAATAGAGAGGAGCATTATGCCTCAGCGAAAATCCATGGGGCAGCAATGTTTTGATGCTGCATGTAGTTCTGGACTTGTGTCAAAAAGGACTGAGCTAGAAAGAGCACCATAGATGATGAAAGGCACAACATATCTGCCTAAGGAGTTACTAAATAGATGAGGTCTCTTCAGTCTGGAGAAAAGATGACTAAGTGGGGAAGGGTTTGCTAGGAGGGACCTCCAAAGTCACAAACCACTTGGAGAAATGCCAGTGAACAGACTTTCCTTAACCTTTTACATTGCAAGAACTGGCAAAGCACATGAAACAACCGAAGTGCTGTCTGCGCCCCGTACCCCTATCCAGCCCCCACCCTCCCCAAAAGGGCATTCTTCACACAAGGCCCAGTCAAGTTTTGGAAATTCTTACCACAGGTCACTGTGGCTATTAGGTGCTTACAGGCATTCATGAAGCACCTGGACAACTTGATGGAAGAGGAAAAAACCACCAGGCTATTGAATAAAAAGACAGAAAACCCCAAGCTACAGGTTGCTGGAAACTGAGACCTTGTTTTGGAGGAGGTGGCTTCACTGTACTGCTGCCCCATGGTGTCCTCCATGTCCTCCAGGCACCTTGAGGCTTCTGCTCCCAACTTCTGGCCTGAGAGACTTTGGTCTCAATCTGGAACAACTATTCACATAGTTTTACAGAATAAACCACTCAGACATCTATTGCATACCTCAAGGTGTTGAGGCTTTTTTTAGGGTATGATATAACTCTATTTACCCCACAGCTATAGTAACATTAATGCAAAGCATGATTGAACCTAGACAGGAGAGATTATCAAAAATATAAGGTAATACAGTCAAAGCCTTAAATCATATGACTGCCCCCAGCTGAGGAGTTGAGCATGTCATAGTTCAGACTTCTCTAGGTATTAAATCCTTTACATGAGAGAATGCCTTTCTTCTAGGGCCTTTTGAAGTTAACAGATACTACTCACAACTTTACCACTTTCAACTCGACCTTTTTTCTTGAATTGGCTGTTACTTAGTTTCTGCACTTCATACTGTTCCATCCCAGATTAGCAATCTCTGCCCATGTAATTACTTCCAGCATCCTAACGTAATGGGTGGAGTTCATTACTGCAGGTAATACAGTAATACAACTATGATTTCCTACCAGTTCCCAAGAGGGTTGCAAGTGTGGAAACATAAATTTTTAAAAGTGCCTTTAATATGCTTAAAATGTATTGTATGAAATAAATGGTGCACAGGTTGAGAAGACTGCCACAATGTCACAATCCATCATGAAGGAGAGAAAGAGAGAAAGGGAGGGAGGAAAGGAAGAGGGGGTAAAGTGAGAGAGAGAGGGACTACTAGGTTAACTGAAAACCAAACAAAACCCCAGAACATTTTAAGAAATACATAAACTACCTCTGAGGTCTCCTGTTAAAAGGTTGTATATTAAGAAGTGGGTTCCAAACCACCAAGTTTTGGAGCCCTACCTGAACAAATCCCATAGCTCTTGTTTTCTCTTGATATCTGATGGATTGAACATTATGATTTATCAAAATCCTGAAGGACATACTCCCTTAAGAGCAAAGACAATCTGCAAGAACAAAAATAACTAAAAGAACCCCTACTCTTAAAATGAGAATTTCCTCTCATTCATAACTTATTAATTAACAATAAAGTGTTTGAAATCTGGAAAAATCAGAAGAGATCTCCTGCTTTCCAAAACCAGCCCCAGTGTTATAGAATTTAATATGTTGACATCACCTGTCAAAACAACTTTCTTAACCCATTTTGGTCAAATTCCCAATAAAAATCAAGACATCTCATTCTTCCTTCTTTCTCCAAGCCAGTCATTTTGGAATCTGTCAATGACAGACACTGTAGCCATCCTTCAGCCCTAGTTAAGCACTGTTAGTTGTATGGACTTAATATATAACCTATTCAAAAGCAATGTGTTGCAAACATTCCTCCAAACCATCAGCTGTTAATGAAATATCAGCTCTTCCACATTAAGTTATATTATATTATGGTGTTGTTTCACCCCTTCACAATGTAATTCTCCACTGAGAGATCAAGGATGCTGCCAATCCCTTACTCTTTAATCAAATCTGAGTGCTTGAGTGTTTTCTCTGGCTTCTACTTGTTAGTTTGGCCTTGCGCACGGTTCTATTTAACTCCTGTGTGGTTTCTGTAAAGTCTGACAGGATGTCTTGGCGTGATTACGGCTCCTATATGTGCTGAAGTTGTTATTGCAGCATTATAAAATGTTTTGTCAACTGGGAATTAGCAAACCAGCTAAGATAAAATAACTGTAATCCTGCACCTTCATTAAAAATGGATTCAAACTGTGATTATCAAAGACAAGGAAGTATGGGCTTGCAGCTAATGCCACAGCTATATGCAGAAGGCTTCAATTCCTAGTAGTCTCAAAGATTTCTTGCTTGATCTGGAGCTGTGCCTCTTAGAGCCACGAGATTGGAAGCACTTGCTGATAAAGCATCTAGTTACATTCGCAAAGATTCTCAAAAGGTCCTTGCACATCACTGACTTTCAATATTATGCAAGCATGAAAGCTAGCGTTTTTAAAAACTTCAACGCATATATATCTGCACCTCCAGAAGCATGTATACCTTGGAAACATTGAAAGTTGTGTGTTCTCACCAGTTTTCGGCTGTAAATTTGGGACAGCATTGCCAAATCTACTTCACTACAGTGTTCAGAAGATAGTTTTACCTGAGAGCCAGCCTGATGGTAAGGGTGGCTTATGGTCTCATGGCCATAAGACATGGCCGGTCCACACAGCCATCCTCTAGCAAAAGTGCAGAAAAGATCTCAGTACAAAGCAGTTTGTTTTTTCATTATTCTGCCTGAGAAACTTCTGGCACTACTTTTGTGAGATTTGCTGTAAAAGGAAAGACACATGGCTAGGAAAGATTATTTTTTTTGTTTTTAAATACTAACCATGTCCTTTCTTATTTCAGGTACAAAGGTGAAAAGATCAAACACATTACCAATAAAGCACATTTCTCCCTCATGACCCTCTCCCCAGAATCACCATCCGTGGATATCCTGGATTAACTGCTTTTATAGAAGTCTAAAATCCATCAGCCCATAAAGCAAATGGTTCAAACACAATTATTACTATAATGTTCGCAAAATATTAGGTTGTTTCAGAAATTCTTATGTGCCAGGGGACCGTTTAGGTAAGGTGGATCCATGCACCGCATGAGAGAAACAGCACATCCCTGCAGCATCACGCTAATAGGACTGCCATGGAGTTAGCTGTTAAAGGCTAATGAATGAAACGGGGAAGGAGAATGATAATATCACTTCCCAAAAGGTCTGAAAGAGATATCAAGGGCACCTTAGCTGATGGTGTGGATGGACTGAAAAAGCAGAAATCCAAACAAAGCTCAAAAGGTACTTTCAATTTTGGACTTTCCTTAGGGTTTGTCAAAGAATTGAAGGAAGAATAAGGACATGGATATTGAATGAAAGCAAAATGGCAATTTTAAAGAGAAAAGTCTAATCTTTATTGAATTTTTTTTTAAATTATAAAAGTGAAAATCTCATTAATTTTTCCCTGTTGGGCAAGTAGACAAAATTATTTTATATAGCCAAATTTCACTGCTTTTTCCAATGAAAACAACGGGCAGTTTCTCTCTCTTCATTAACATTAGTCAAGAGAAGTAGCGTTAGAAGTAGCAGAGTCTGATGAATAATATTTACTATTTTTATTGCAACATAACTTAGGACATTCCCTTTCAAAAAAATGAGTTGTTATAAATTTATTACATAAGACTGAAACAGTCTAAAATTCTTGAGGAAAATCAGCACAGTTCTCCTAAAATCATCTCTTTTTATTTAGTATAGTTTCCACTAGAGGTAACTCAATTCATTTCAATAGTCAGAATTTAATTAGCAGAAAGTGACACCTGAATGTAGATTTTAGTCTGTGCCAATTTTAGACCACGTCATAAAACCCACATCCAGACAAGATCCTGCAACTCCATCTCTTTCTGGATGATCTTCTTTCTCGAATGGAGGAAGATCCATTATGTTCAGATGCCGGAGCTTCTTGGTATGTGGAAGAGATTACGGAAGGCCATACACTAAACTGCTAACTGATCAGCTGAAAACTCTTGAGTGAAAGAGGCGAGCTGGGTAACTTTCCTACAGCATGGAGAGTGCTATTTTTCCAGAACTGGGAGTCCTTCAGCTCTAATGCACCTTTTGCTAATGAGACAAAAAGCAAACACCACTGTGGCTTTTCCCAATTATAAGGCCTGATTGTAATTTCACAGCAACATAAAGCAAGAATAAGTCTGACCTACATTTACAAACATTGAAAGTTGGCATGTGTAGATTCGAAGGAGGTTCTGTAGAGCTTTCATCCACTGATAACTGCTTTCTGTATTTGGCACTGAAGACCTGAGCTCTGTATTACATTAATGACTGCTTTGTTAGTATATAATTTGTTTTCATACTTTTAAAAAATCTTTCTGTCCATAATCAAGCACAAGTTTGGATTTGCTTTTTATTTGAAAAGGTGAGATCATCTCTCTTGGTAAGCATACTATACTGTTGTAATTTTGTTAACTGTATCTGAATATCTGTCTTACACAGTACCTTGCAGGTTATGAATATTCAGGAGATCTTTTCCTGCTAAGCAATTTCAATTAATCCGTCTCTCATATCATAATCAGAGAAATGGTTTGCATTTTCGACAGGAAATGGACAGAGTCCCAGAAATCCATTGCCTGCCAGAATTTAAACTTCCCACTGTTCAGAGAAGAAATCATGCAGGATTTACTACCAATGTTACAACCAGGTTGCAATAAATGTTACTTTGAATTAGATGTGCTTTAATTTACCATGACTTTTGCATCTCTAGGCACCCTGTTGGAGTTCTGCTGTTAATATTAACTGAAGCACATAGTTCTTTTGTTACTCATTAATGGCCCTATTCAACAGAAATTGAATTTCCACAGCTGCCAAGCACTGCAGACTCCTAAGGCTGGGTACCCACAGAGCCTAATCCTGGTGCCACTGATAGAATTTCCTACTCAGAAAGTTAGAGCTTTCTCTAAGACTGCTTATACCATCTCAGATGGCCTTCCACAGCCCACTCACCTAGACCGGAGAACAACCATATCCTGGTAATGGACTGAACTGTTTCTGGAAGTGTTAACACACCCCTCCATTTCAAAAGGTATGCTCTGGACATGACAGCACTTTCCAGGTATTTCAAGTCACAGGTGTGCTACCAATCTGGCATGAAAATATTTAATTAAACTCCATGAAAGCTGATGAAAGCACAATTTTTCACTGAGTTGGTAACAGATAATAGGAAAGCATGCATTTTAAATGCTTTCACTCTTCCATTTCATCGAAGGATATCAAATTTGGTTCTTACTGTTTCCACAATATGTTTCCCAGGATATAGGATTCCTACTTTACTAGGAAGCCTCCTGAACTCAGAAAAAGCTAAAGAAATTCTCACAGCCTCTTCATTTCCATAGCCATTTTATGTTAGATTATTAATGTGGGGACATGGAACAAAAACTTGTTTCTGTATGTGAGGATTTCTGATTATGTGATTGATTTCTGCTAAATATAGGAGCTTAAGATAAATTCTTAAGTAATATTTGTTTCTCCTGTAACCTAATCTTGATTTAAATTATTAAAACTCCAAAGAAAGCATTTTAATATAGCACTTGTAAAAAATCTGGCATTTCTGTAGATGTAGCTCTTCACGTCTTTTCTTACTTTGTCAGTCAACCAGCTTATGTTGGGGTTGCAGAAAGGCATTAAACACCAGCTAAGCATCATAATTTATGGAGATGGAATACTATAGTAAAAGCAGTGACACCAGGAAAGACTTTCCAGCCTTGGCAACCTGTTTTCTGCCTGAAAAGATGTCTTGAGCCTATATCCAGACAATTAACTTGTCATCTGCAGGTCTTTTACAGCCTCTGCCTACGACAAGTGGGGAGGACCTACAGTAGAACTGGTTTATTTCCATGCTAATAATTAGGAGAAAAAAGCCCATTTTTTTCCTCAAAATACCATGGTCTCAATATCATCAAAATGGAGTGCAGTGTTCCTATTTATCTCTGAGATGAGAAATTGACTGGATTTGTTTTACCCTGTTGCTACTCTGATTTTCTTTTTAATCCAGATATAGACAACATTCCAATGACTTTCAAAATTCATGCCAGGAATGTACATATAGATAATTACAGCATTAAAATTAGCATCTATAGATTAAAACCTCAAAGCTATAAAATGTAATAAAATAAATTAAATACAAGATAAATACACCAGAGAAGTTGATTCTTTGCCAGCATGAAAATTCATATTCAGTGGCACATCTTGTAAGCTCCAGGACCAATCTCCTAAATTTCCAGAATCTACACTGATGTCAGTCTGCAGATCATAGAAAGCATGACTTTACAAATGGTCTTTGTAATTAACATGAATAAAAGGTTAGCAGCACTGGGTATAGTTTTTTTTATTCAAGTATAACAAAAATCAATATAATTTAACAGAAATTGTTACTAAGCTTCATGTTAACTGTATCTGTATATATTTTTTTTTAACTTGTATTTTGACCTTTCCCAGGTAAGCCCTACATATCATAGTCTTTCATATTAAAAAAAGAAGTTTAACTAAGACTAAGTCAGTGAATTCAGCTGTAGGAAAATAAAGAGCAGGCTGTCTCCTATCATATGCTTCAGACATGGAGTCCTCTGTGACAATTAGAAGACATACATACCTTTGTCGTTTTCATGACATTTTATTGTGCAGCACCTGGCACGATATAGTTTCAATTGCATATCTCCATAAAGATAGCACTATTGCTATTGATAATAAATGTTCATGCTCCTCATTCCCCACTCTCAGGTGGGGTCATACAACCTATTGCACTGCACACTGTCCAGCTGTTTTCTATCCCAGACTGTAGAATCATAGAATCACAGAGTCATAGAATATCTCAAGTTGGAAGGGACCCATAAGGACCATCAAGTCCAACTCCCTGCTCCTCGCCGGACAACCTAAAGCTAAACCCTATGACTAAGAGCGTCGTCCAGACGCTCCTTGAACTCTGACAGGCTTGGTGCTGTGACCACTTCCCTGGGGAGCCTGTTCCAGTGACCCACCACCCTCTCAGTGAAGAACTTTTCTCTCTGTAAGGCCTCTCTACCCTCGAGGAAATCCACAGCCTCTCCTAACTTAGTATCATCAGCAAATTTACTTAATGTACATTCAACTCCTGCATCCAGATCATTTATAAAAATATTAGAGTACTGGCCCTAAAATTGAGCCCTGAGAAACTATCATCAAGTCTTTCTTGATTTTTCCATCCATTTTTAGTTTCTCTTGCTGTATTCCTCTCTAGGTTGCTTTCTTGCTTTTGGGATTTTAAAGATTTTTTTAAGCATTTGTAAAACATCTTCAAATTAAAGACAAACTTACATAAGATAATTCTAGCTGCACAGAATTCTGAATCTTTGGGATAAAATTTCAAGAAAAAAGCAATTAAATGCTCAAAAAATGGTCACTATTCTACCCAAAGATCTGTTCAAATTAGCAGTCCACTTCCACTGCATGGTAAGTATGCAGAGAAATTTTTTTGCAGAAAATGAAGAAAACAGGGTGAAGAAGTTTTAGTTCATGCTTCTGTGCCAAACTAGGACCAAATATACCTGACAAATGCATCTCTGAAAATGATCTGAAAGACCGCCACCAACGGAAAATCCATAATATCCCCCAAGTAATGTATTCCAGTGTTTCACTGTCCTTGCCACTGGAAAGGTGTTTTGCTAATTTCTACCTTGACCTTTCTTCCTTCTTTCAATCTGTGCTCATCAGCACTCTCCTTTCCACCGAAGGAAGAATAAGTCATTCTTTCCTTTTTAGCAGGCACCCTTCTGATTATATAAATAATTGATTCTCAGTGCTTTCCCAACATTTTCTTTAAGATAAACATTTACAGGCCTTTCAATTTTTTCTCACAGGTCACATTTGCTAGAGCACTGTTCTTTTCTGGATTCATCTCAATTTATCTATGACTTTCCTTAAGTACCCAACACCAGATATTTCTCTGGTGTTGGCTTAGATGTACTACTCAAGAAGCACTACTGTGACCCATTCATGTTTCTCTTGGTATGATTAATACCCAACATTTCCTTAAGGGTGCCCACCTTGTACTTGTGGAGTTCCTATGTCAATGTGTTAGCTTGTCCTCTCTTGAGTTTCATCATATTTTTTCCCCAGACCATCTTTATAATCTTTTTCTCCTACAGTTAGTCACCTCCAAATGTAGATAAGAAGAGTTTTTCATTTTTATGAAAATCTGAACAGCCTTAGACCCCTTATGACCACAATAGGGATATATCCTCATTTCAACAGTGAATTTGTGGTAACAGATCTCTAAATGCTGCAATATTTTCAATCAAGAGGGTGTTTTCCTAGCTTCCCTTTTCTGCCACCACATTAACCAGTATCAAAAGCTGGTGGTATTTACTATATCTCTCCCATCCAAACTGCTTGTCACCTTGCTATAATTTGTTTCAACTTACTTTGTTCTCAATAAATCCAGGTTAGTTACTACTTTTCCTTGTTATTTTTCAAATGCTCAGAATTCTGGGAACTGTAGTAGTTTGTTGGCATCCCTCCTCTCCCTGTTTCTATGTAAAAATTAATACTAGACACTATGCTTGCCAATTTCTAGCACTCCTGTTCCACGGCTGTCCTCCATCATTTCTCAAAGGCAACTTCCAACCATTCTGAAATTGCTTCAGCCAGGTTACTAAACACACTATTTTGAAGTTTATCAGACCAGACAAGTTGAAAACAACTAATTTATCTAAGTGCTCTCTAATCTGTTCTTTCTGCAGTTCAAACAGAACCTTTTGTTGTTGGCATTAACTCTGTTAACCATCTGCTCCTGACTGACCTTTTTGTGAAGACTAAATGCAACAAGACCTGCATATCGTTTGATGGTTTTCAGTTTGGGAAGGCAAAGGGTTTCCTTTTCCCTTCAACTTCCTTTCACTAATAATAGACTTGCAGAACTTACAATTAACTTATTTAAAAATGCTTCCTTTTTACCCTTGATATTTCCTGCCACTTAGCCTCATTCTGTGCCTTGACTTTCTGACTTTATTATTACATATTCACATGATACTTCTTTTCCATCAGACTGTCAACTAGACAACCAAGTTTACATTTTGTGTTCAGTCCTTTCTTGAAGTCAGTAAAGCTGCCATAACTTGGCCTTATTTACTCTACCTATCTGTCTTGTGGCAGCTCTCTGTAGCTTCTTTTTCATCAGGCTGTCCTCCCATGTTACCTTAAATAACAATTCTGAGACATCATTGAAATGTGCTTTCTGGAAGTTCATGATCTTTATTTTGCTTTCCCCCTTCTTTCCTTCCCGAGGATCATAAAATCTTATTTCAGTTTCACTCACTTTCAGTTCACAACCTCAGGCAATTCTAGATTTGATTGCCCTCTCTCTCTACTTGCTGCCTTCACATTCTTTAGCAAAAGAAAGCTTTCACCTGTCAATTCCTGTATTTTGTTGGACAGCCTGGGTCTTTACTTGGATTTGTTAAGATCTTCCATCAAACACTAAGTTTTTCACTTGGTGCTGTCTATGGTTTTGGGGGTTTGTTATCTGATTAAAGATCTTTGTGTAAACAGACAAAAAAATTCACCTAGACTTCTACCATGTAAATCCACGCCTTTTATCATAGACTTTGAACAAGTCTAACTCTATGTATACTGAAAACCTCGGGGCAAGCATATTGTGTTCTTCATGTTCAAGATCACAGGGTTTTTTTCCTTAACATGTTATACACATGTATATTAGTATTCCAGTAATGAGTAAATCCACAAAACCTGTTATACTAGTTAAATGATGTTCCTGATTGTTTATTAAGATTTACAACTTCTCCTGTTTATAGTCCACATTGTTTCATTTATGTGCTGACATGCAAGATGTTATTTTTATTAGCTTTCATGAATGAACTAACTGTTTTGTCGTCTTGTCTAAAAGACTATTTATGATCATCCATGGTTTCTTCTTACATCCTGCTTCTTGATCTTCACTGAGGTAGTCAGTCAAAGTGCAGAGGTGCCTCCTCCCTCTTTTTAGGTAAATTCATTCTTGTCCAGTAGCCCACGAAACATTGCTGCAAAACATTTTATACTTACCTTTGGAAAATGCCAGTGTAGTCAATGCTACTCAAACATCTGAGTTCAAACTACATGGGATTTGAGGGGTGTTTTTTTGTTTGTTTCATTTTTTAAACAAAGCCAGGAGAACTGAAAGGAATACCTATTTTCACCTTTCAAGTGAATGTAAGTGAACATTGAACCGTTATTTCTCTATTCAATTATGAGGAGGTGCTCCAGAAGCTCATTTCTTTTTTGCTAAAATCAGTAAAATCTGAGAGTAATCTTCCTCTTTGATTAGATTATTCCATAGTTGCCTATTTCAAGACTTGTTAACCCTTCTTTGAAGCAGCTGGTTACTGAGATTGTTGGATACAGCGTACTAGACTACTAGGACCCTGACAGCAATCTGCATGATTCTTTTCTGAGTGATCCTCTTCAGCCTTTTCCATGCATTTTTTCACTAGGGCCCCAGTTGCTGCTCCTAACACTGGATCCCAGGCAAATTATTTATCATACCTTCATCATTTTTTAGACAGGGCC
This sequence comes from Pelecanoides urinatrix, assembly GCA_013400755.1. Classification (NCBI taxonomy): domain Eukaryota; kingdom Metazoa; phylum Chordata; class Aves; order Procellariiformes; family Procellariidae; genus Pelecanoides; species Pelecanoides urinatrix. The sequence goes on along the minus strand of VZTQ01012958.1, from coordinate 157,013 downwards.
CTGAAGAAGTCAAGTGGTGAGCAGATAAGTATCTAAGTACTATTCTTTCGATATGTAAACAAGGAAACCCCACTGCATCAAAGACTGGCAACTATGCACCAGCACAGCTGATAGCACTTCTCATACCTGGCGACTACCCAGATTCCAGTGACAGGAGGGGGAGCTGATAGGTGCACCAGGAACCAGTAGCAGATGAAGAAACCAAGATACCCACATGAAAAGCAGTTGAGACTTCAGGAAACACTGATGAAAACATCAGGTACTGCATATGATTACCATAAATCACACAAAAGGCACATATCAAATCAATCAGTATCTCAAGGCCTCGCAGAGTCCCAAAAGCACAGGAAAGATGTCAATGTCTGCATTATTGCGATGATAAAATCATTTGATGAAGATGACAGGGATGACAATGAAGAATAAGAACAAGAAGCAAACTACTTTAGAGAACACTGGGTACTGTAAAGTTTCCATACACTAATTCAAATTGTAAAATCTCAACTCCTTTGACAGTTCTAGGGAAGCATGCAAGAATTATTTACTATGAACATCACCATACCTACACATCTAAATAAAGCCAAACATATCAATGCTTCCTGTTAGAACTGAACATAAGTCATCTCTTAGTGTATCCCTTTCTAGCTTACGTAGTCTGAAGAAAACTAAACTTCTATATTGGTACCTATGACTCTTNTGAAAGAAAAGAAAGAAAAAATTTATGTTGCTTTTTAAAAAAACTGAGTATCTTATTCTATTCTTATGTATTATTAGTTGCATTGCTAACTGGTTTCTCTATTGAAAGAATCAGGACGGTATCCAACCTACAGGAGTAGCAATGCCCAGCCTGTGTGAAAAAAATCCATGGTGGAGCTGACAAAGTGTAAACAGGGGTAGGAGGTATCTCATGTAATGGACTTGGTGGCAATTAATATCAGGTCTAACTCCTTGTGCTAACATGTGAGGTTTGCCTGGACTTTACACAATCAACATATGGAACAAAATTGGTCTTACCTATTTTCAACAAATACAGAACATCAGGCTTCACAACAGAAGCTGACTGCATTGGTGTTAAACTCCATGTGCAGTAATTATCAGATGACCTAACAGATGTAATGGACAGTGGCATGTACCCTAGAGAATTTGGAGGGAAGACAAGGGTAGGGGTTGGAGTCTTTCAGCCACTGAAATGGAGCAAAAGACAGTGCCTACCCTCTAAGGAACTCCCATGTTCCTTGAACAGGAGAGTGGTAACATCCTAGAAATGTAACTCAAAATTTTCAAATGGGCTATAAACATGGCTTCTCAAAATAAAAGGAATTAAATCAGTAGCTGCAGCATATTTCATAAGGTGTCTCAAGTAAATAAAACTCTTCTTTATTCTAAACATCACACAACAAATGTTAATCATATTTCTCTTTGTTCTTACTATCTCATTTTGTATATTTCTTCCAGGAAAAAAATGTGAAATACCAAGGGTTACAACTTCCTTTTAAAAAAAAAAAAAAAAAGAAAGAAAAAAAGAAAGGGCATTGTGATATTCATCCAACTGCTGGTTAAGAGTTTTCTTTTAAATAGATTTTAATTCAGGTATCTACAGGAGATTTTGTAAAATCCACTTNACAGGAGGGGGAGCTGATAGGTGCACCAGGAACCAGTAGCAGATGAAGAAACCAAGATACCCACATGAAAAGCAGTTGAGACTTCAGGAAACACTGATGAAAACATCAGGTACTGCATATGATTACCATAAATCACACAAAAGGCACATATCAAATCAATCAGTATCTCAAGGCCTCGCAGAGTCCCAAAAGCACAGGAAAGATGTCAATGTCTGCATTATTGCGATGATAAAATCATTTGATGAAGATGACAGGGATGACAATGAAGAATAAGAACAAGAAGCAAACTACTTTAGAGAACACTGGGTACTGTAAAGTTTCCATACACTAATTCAAATTGTAAAATCTCAACTCCTTTGACAGTTCTAGGGAAGCATGCAAGAATTATTTACTATGAACATCACCATACCTACACATCTAAATAAAGCCAAACATATCAATGCTTCCTGTTAGAACTGAACATAAGTCATCTCTTAGTGTATCCCTTTCTAGCTTACGTAGTCTGAAGAAAACTAAACTTCTATATTGGTACCTATGACTCTTGAATGCAGCCTGGTTTTCTGAATTCCTCTTTTAATCTGATTTACACATTGTGTTAGGCCAAACAGCACCTGGACAGTACAGGCTCAGTAGCTGACAAATTCTAAAACCAAAAGGTTTGCTTTTTCTCATAAAAGTTTTAAAGCCAGTTCATTCTCAAGAGCAAGCAGTAACAGATGTTACAGATGATAGGAAAAGAAGTCTTTGTCCAAGAGAGCACAGGAATAGCTCTGCGACAAAATCCAACTCATATGTGTACCACCAAAACTAGACAACTGAGTTTTAAAAGAGTGTTTTCAGAAGTCTGATGAGCTGTTTTATGTATTGCTCTTTGTGCTTCATTCCTTCTCCGCAGCTCAGGATATTACCCTAGAAGGCCTGTGAAAGAAAAGAAAGAAAAAATTTATGTTGCTTTTTAAAAAAACTGAGTATCTTATTCTATTCTTATGTATTATTAGTTGCATTGCTAACTGGTTTCTCTATTGAAAGAATCAGGACGGTATCCAACCTACAGGAGTAGCAATGCCCAGCCTGTGTGAAAAAAATCCATGGTGGAGCTGACAAAGTGTAAACAGGGGTAGGAGGTATCTCATGTAATGGACTTGGTGGCAATTAATATCAGGTCTAACTCCTTGTGCTAACATGTGAGGTTTGCCTGGANTAAAATCCACTTGAAGTCTGATATCCATATCTTAAAAAGGAAACAATATTGTGGGAGCCTGAAAGTGCACAGAGTTTTATTTCCACCCATTTGATACTAATGCTATAATTTACCTTGTCAGCCCAACTCTGCTTTAATAGATGCAATCTTCACACATTGCCCTTCTTATTCTGTCAAAATTACCAGTGTGAAATTAGAAGGGAAAGTGATGTCACTGCAACAATAGTTTGACATCTTATTGTACAGTGGTCTGGATAAGTGACTCAGCCTGAATGAGCAACATGATTGCAATGAAGTATCTTGCCATGTAGTTTGCACACACACATTGCCTATTGGGCTCCAACATATAAACAAACCATTTTACAAAAAGATGTCGAATTACTGTTGCAATGACATTTTGCTTTCTAAAGAACTTCATCACCAAGAGTGTAACACAAGGGGAATAATAACGAAGTCACAATTCTTCTGGTGATTTGTAATTGCAGCAGTCTATATATGCTTAAGCCCTCATTCTGGGCACAGTTGTAAGCTGCTTTTTCTCAAGTGTCTCATCTGACATCAGGCTTCAGTATCTCAGTCCTCCTTCTCTAGGCTTAATTGCGCCAGGTGCTGTCTATCAATTTATCAACCCTTAAGATGTACAGCCAGACATGGCAGTGAACAGATTCCCTCTGTGATAGAAGGATACCTTGAAAAGGATGCTGTGCTTCCAGGCAAGCAGAAACCAGCAGCAACGGGGCTAAGCTAACTGGCACCTGGCAGAGGATGCAAAACCAGGACAGTCCCATCAGCATCCATCTGAAAAACCATTCTTGAGAAGCACAAAGCAAGAGAACCAGTGAGAATTGACTGTACAGCTACTGCAGTGTTTCTGGACAATCTGCTTCTTAACCTTGTCTTACAGTTTCATGCTGAATTATAAAAATTAAGTCTAAAGGTACAGACAAATCCATCACTGATGGCACCCCAAAGTCTCAGTGAGAGACCACTGGAAATATGGCTGGTAACCAGCCTTTGCTGTCTTCCTGCCTTCCAACAGAGGGAAAAGGAGGAAGATGATGAAGAGCAATGATACTTCAAAAGAAAACAATTTCTAAGTGTGGCTTTAGGCCCAGATTCGTGCTTTCCAACTAAGTGCTTAACAAAGTCACTAAATCATCCTCGCCTTTCTCTGGAGTCAATATAGGAAAACAGTGGGCAGAATTACCTGCTAGATTAAAGAAGTACCCAAAGGCAACAAATCACCTACTGTCAACACCTCAGGCAAGAGGGAACTGATTGGGCCAAAACCACTTACTATTTACTTTAAGAAAGTAACACAATCTATTCAGTTTATTAACCAGTCATCTACACAGTGATGAATTTAAGCATATTCTTACAGACTTTCTTCAACCGTCACCAGAAATAGCTAAAAAGACATGAAACAATTTACTGATATTATGACTATTTCAGCTACATCTATGGGATGGACATGGACTAAAGTTACTGGAAAGACAAAGGAACATTTTGTGCATTTGCAGGCACTGTTCAAGTACCTATGCCTCTATTAAATTGTGTTTCTTACTATGAAAAACTTGAATTTTACATTTACTTTTTCAATGAGACTTTGCCTTTGATTTGGCTATAATATGTGCTCTCCTATTTTAATAAATTAGATTTCCACTCAGAGCTTTTAAATTATANTTTTAAAACTATGCAGTGCCACAACAGATATAGTCAGCTGACACCTTAAAATTAGGAAAAAACATAATTTCAGAGTCTTGGTAATCATTCATATAGAAAACATTTTCTCACAGTTGCTTTCTGGGAACTTCGATCGGCAGAATTCTTGCATACAGTTAGTGTAACCTTGGAAATGTCTCTGGGTGTTAATTATTATGAAGAGCAATTGCAAAAAGGACAAAGAAGTGTGAACACATATTTCTTTAAGAAAGGTGTCCTTAATCTTTTCACTTGAGCTGAATTTCATATGAACTTCCTTCCAGTCTTTCATTGCACTTGACAAAGAAGAAAATTATCCTTTCTGACCTCTATTGTAGGTACTTAAAAAGGAGATAAAAGAGTTTTGCCAATATGGCTACTCATTCTCCCGACCAAATTGTACCACTTCCTTCCACAGGTCTTGCTACACCCCTCAGAGGAAGCACAGTGGTTAGTCTCATGCAACATTGCCATCTGGTGATGAAGTATTTTCATTACACTATGAGCATATTAGACAATGCTTTACAAAAAGAAAACCAGTCCAGTTGGCTACTTTACTCACCCATGACTGACCACTTTTGAGTACTCAGTAGGCCAGATGAAGGATTGCAGGAGAATGGGCAAGAAAAGAGAAAGTACAATCTTAAGAATCAGAGATGCAGTTAAAAAAGAAATAATTGTTGCTGTTGCACTAGAACAATTGCTAGAGGCCAGAGAAGCAAGTAATCACTTGCTTTTTTTTTATCCCCCAAAAATCTGTGTTCGTAAAGTTCATAACTTGACATTATTAGGCCACTGTATGGAAAAATAAAAAAGTGACATTCATTTTTTTCCCCTCTAAATAAGTCACTAGAATTGAGTGTCAATAATCCATATCAACGTCAAGTCTGCAACTACACTTGTTACATACATGAAACAAAGTACGCAAAAGTGATAACAAATATACAGAGTGTATACATACAGTACAAAACTCATTTTTAAAATCAGTGAGAAAAATATGAACAGTCATACACCTTTAAAAAAAAAAAACAAAACAAAAAACAAACCCAAAGCATTGGAGTTTTTCTTTGATCTGGTCAAAAGATTAGGCTCATGTCTGCCAGTGTCCCAGGAACAGTGAAACAATTTCAGCTAATTTTGAGGCAAAGCCAGAATTCAGAAATAATCAAGCTCTTGCAAATGAAAATCAGAGGTCTTCTGAAGGAAAGACATGCCTTTCCTATCATTATATGTTTTGTTTCTGGACAGACAACCAGCTAGGATACCAGCAGGGACCAGTTGTAAGCATCTCCCTACACACTGAAAAGAGCAGGGGTGAATGCAGTGCAGGGAGAGAAGAAGAGTTGTGGTCAGGGTACGCTTAGGAGAAAGATCTTTCCACCCTCAGATCAGCCAACCACAGCTGTATAATACACAGATGTTAATAAAGAAAGAACAATCTTTTATTAAATTCTAGATAAGAAACAAGAGTTGGGCCTGAGGGAATGGATCTGTTGAAGTTACAGAACCTTCTAATGGTGGAAATGGAGAGCTTCTTTTATGGTCTGGTACAAAGAAACTACTTACATAGTTTACATAATATTCCCCATCTGTGTCCACAAACATCACTTGTTCAGCTTCTCATTGAACAAAGTTATAGTTTTTTCTCCATTAGTCAAGAAATCAAAACCAATTTTCAAAACTCGGTGCTTAAGATGCACCTTTTAACTCCTTAGATGTCAAAGTAATTAAAAAAAGAAAAGCTGCCCTTGCAAAGGGTATCTTTATTCATTGTATATACTTAAAAGCACATGGAAATTTATATACTTCAAAGCAAGTGGAGAGCCTGCCATGCGCCCTCGTGTTGTAAGAATATCACAAGCAGTTCTTAGAAGCTTGATATCTTAGGTCAAAACCTTGCGGAATTTAAATCAAGCCATAGGTAATAATACTATAAGAACATGACGTGCTCTTGTTGCGTCGGCATCTTAGTGCTTTTAGAATTATAACAGCACATTGCAATAGTCACTCAAATGAATAAATTAGAGACAGGAAGCCACAGAGCTAATACTGCAAATGAGCACATGCCTGCAGCAGACCAAATTTGCCTGGTCCACAGAACACTACAGGCAGCCTAGGCAGCACAACTTGGGAAAAAAAATATTTAGAAAGGGAAGTTCCTCAAAAGCTTTCCTGTCTCCATTCTGTGGGATGAAATATCAGCCACATAAAAGTAACACAGCAGCTTACTTGTGAGCTCTAGAGTGATTTTGGATATTGCCAAACCTGGAGGGAAAGCATCTGTCTGCTGCTGCTTTGCCTTTGACAACTATGGCTAGATTAGAATGCTTTTTCCCCCACCTCAGGGCACCGGAAAAAATGAGAAAATTCATGTTTGCTCATTTTACTGCAGCTGAAGATCTTTGCTGATCTGGCTGCATTTTGATCCTCTATCTACAAGAGCTTTTGTGTATGCCCAGGCACTGCTGTTTCTGCTGGAAGTAGAGTCACAGAAACTTATGGCCACTAATGTTAGTAAATTAACTTCAGATGGAGACATTTCTGCTCTTTGCTGAGCAGAAGCTAAATAGGAAAACAAATCACCATGGGTATAATTCTCGATTCATTTGTACATACAATTATTCACTTTGTTCAGGCAGGTATGTGTTCTGAATGAACAAGTCGTGGACTTAATCAAAAAGCTGATTTGGGGAAGAGTAAACTTTTTTGTTTGTGATGTTTGGAAGCAGTGTTACAGTGAGCATGGGCACATGCCACGCACAGCACTTCTGCCTTTGTCTTCTCAGCTTTGCTCTCCCAGCTTAAAACCAGGAAGGGAATGGAGTAGACAATGGAAAAAATCCAAAACATATGCTGTATGGAAAAGCAAAAAGAAGCTTGTATTTTTTTGAAAGATGGTGAAGGTAAGACTCTCAGGGAATTCTCTGAGCAAAGATTCCCATTAAGAGTCAACACATCTCACATACAGATCCCAGGGGAAGAGACATTTCATCTCATGTTCAAGATCACTAAAATCCTTTGAAAATAAATTTTGGATGGGAGAGACACTGATGACTTCATATAGCAAAGTGTAGAGCAACACTAAACAAAAGTCTTAGTTG
>VZTQ01012958.1:3305-149358 GCA_013400755.1 Pelecanoides urinatrix | reverse complement strand
ACGTATACTTTTTATTGTTTTAATGTAACATAAAACAGTTATATAGGGGGACTAGCAGGTCTCTACACCTACCAATGCTCATTGTGCTAGCTGGAAAGAATTAAGACATGTCTATTATGTCAATGTTGTCGTTTAATTCTTAACCACAAATTTACTTTCCACAATTCACAGATCCAGTGCTATGCACTCTCCTGCCACTGTCAGACAGGATAATGTTGGAGAAGCAGCAAGACAGCCATTTAAATGATCCTGCAACAAGCTCTCTGTTTTGTAATTCCTCTCATGATTTTACAGGCTGCTGATACTCAGTTTAAGTATTTTGACATGGCTTTAAAAAAAGAGATGACCATTAAGGAACAAATGCTCAAATACATAATAAAGCAAAAATGAGTCTTTTAAAAATGGCAGATCCACCTCACTGGGTGCAAGAGCCAGCTTCCACTCACCCTGCCAGGAGTGCAAGCAAGCATTTAAAAGGGAACCTAATTAAGAAAATTGACTGGCACTTGGTCTCATTGTTGGTCTTTTGGTGCAGGGAGAAATCAATCTACCACAGAAAACTTGACAGCTGCGTAACATAAAGGGCACTCCACAAACTGGTGACTAGGTGCAAGCTAAATTCTGCATTACGCAGTCAGAGAGGGCTCTGCCAGCATTAAATCAGAGAAACAGTCAAATATAGGGAGCCTTTGAGCCCATGGACTAGCTGACTTTTGCAGACCCTACACACAGCAATTTACCTGGTGTTTCACCCACGATAAGAGAAGCGAGCTGTTGCTTTTGGTGCAGTGCAATAGTATGGTGAGTTAAACACTTCCTTCTCCAGTGAGCAGGATTTTACATGGGAGAAATGTCAGTGAACAGTGAATATTATTTCTCCAAGATTCATCTTCAACCAGCAGAGACATTCATGTATACAGTATAATGGGGGTATTTTAATTCTTGTCCATTCCCTATGTATCTGTGTGCATTTGAAAGTCCAAGAGATTATTTATAGAAAAGGAAGTGAAAAGGCATGTTCACATATGTGCATGCAGAATAAAACCAAAAGCAACATAAAAATAAAGATGACTTGGATTAAAATCAAATAATCTGCAAGACAGTCACCATAGTACGGTAAGGCAGACACCCAGAAGAGACAAATACACAGGGTGATGCAAAAGCAGCTTTTTGCCAGTATGTATTTTAGATTACTTAAAATTCGTAACTTATCCTAAAAAAAAATCAGAGAAAGACACCTACCATATGCTCCTTATATGGTCTGTATATACCCTGCATTTAGAATACAGCTTTAGAAAGCTTTGCAATCTCTGGACAGGAATATCATCTTCCCATGGCTGTAAGCAAGGCACATTGGTACAGAACACCACAGCTTCTAAAAAACCTTGAATCATTGCCACCCATATGCATAGAAATTCATTATTTCTAACATAACAGTATATCTGTACCAAACTGCTACAACCAAAAGTAGGGACTCTGATACTAGTGTCAATGAAAATGTTTGCAGTCAAAGCACACATGACAAGGCACATTAGAGATGAACAGAAGAAAAGCTCAAGCGGCAAGTCAGTTAAAAGTGGGGAAAAAAGCTCAGCACTATTTCATTAAAGTTTTTTTGCCCTGAAAGACATTAAATCCCATCATCATGTGTCTTTCCATCACTAGAAGTAGATGCTGCAAAGCACTGCTGGGAAGTCAGCAACTATTCTTGTCCCATAGACTAAAGCTGCTGTTGCTGGCCTTCTGTGGTAAAGAGGCCAGACATGAAAACAGTGACAGAACACTGCATCTGAGGCTTTAACTACAGCCCGTGCCTATATTGACCTCATTCCTAAAGAAGAGTGACATTTAAAAAAAATAGTTTAACTGACACTCTCATGTATATGTGCACAACACTAACAGCTAACAGTCCCAGTGAGATCTTTATTGTACCAGCACTGTAAAAATGCAGCAAACAGATCCTTTCCTAAAAGCTTCCATCGGCAATTAACAGAAAAAAAGGAAAAAAATTCAAGTCTTCTTTATAGTCAGTAATTGAATTTATTAGCTATTGTGACCTCAAAAAAACCCAAGCCATTGAATCTCATCCTGCATTACCATCCTCAAGCATTTTGGGTCATCTTTGTTTAAAGACAACACTCAGTCTCTGAATTGTGTGATGAAGAATTTGACATAGTCTTAAGGAAATAATTTCAGTGCTTAGTTCCAATGCATTTGAACATGTGTTCTTTATTTCTAGATATAACTTTATTGCCAGCCAGTTTTTCACATTCTACTTTTGTCTTCTTTATCTATCCAAACGGTGCTGATTTTACCTCTCAGGGACTGGGTTGCCAATCCAAGTCCTCTAGTTGTCTAAAGTCACATAGTGTCCTGCAGGACAGACAAATCCCAGTTAGCAGCACTTGCATTGGTCAATGGTACAGTACAATTTGGCAAGTATATGTTAGCTCAGGTGCAAAAGCAATATAGCTATAGCTACGCACTATGTTAAACTGATCACAGGTGTATATCAACAATACTTCTAGTTCTAGTGATGGCTCAAACACTGCTAGCTTCAGCAGAGGCGTACATGCGGAACGGGGATCTGTGCTACATTACACTGTGTGAGACAGACATACCATTTAAGAAACTTCCTTCCTTTAAACATGTGACAAGAGCTGTTCATCATACTGCTAAACAACCCAAATCTTTTGTCCAAAAAATTTAATTCACCATGATTTTGTTTTGATTTCAGAACTCACCCACACACAAGCACCAAGCAGGGTCAAATGTGCATGTTTAATTCTGTAGCATAGGATGTAGTTTAGGCTCTCTTTCCATATTGGGGGGGAGGGGGGAGAGGGCAGGGAGGAAGAGCTGTTTAGAAGCCTTTTTATTCTCTTGAAATCCCAAGCACACCGCTGCTTTGTTATTAGTTACAGTAAAAGTGATCTTTGTCAAGTGAACAAATCTCCCCCTGCAAACAGAGTTCTTACCATCCAATCTCCCACTTAGGGATGTATTGCTGAAACATTAACCAGCACCTATTCCAAAAGATCAGAAGCCTTGATAAATTGTTTGATGCGCTCTTATCAAATAGGTTTTCACAATGGGCAGGCAGGGAACAGACAATGTGAAAAAGGTTTTAAACATGTTCTGAAAGAAAAATTTGCAGATCAATGACAGTGCACAGAAACTGAAGTTAAAAAGACTTTTGATCACATCCCCTGCAGCTTCTATTAGAAATGAACTCAATATATTAAATTTAAATTTAGATAGCCTGAAGAACAGAAGCATATAAATTTGAGGGTTTGGCTTCACCCATTAAGATGGTAAGAGCTCATCTGCAAAATTCAAAAATAGACTTGCACGTCGGGTTCTGGGATCTGGTTCAAAACCATAGGCTACACATTTAGGTCTGACCAAGCTGAGCCTGAGAGATCCAAAAGAGGCAAAGAAGGGCAAGGAAGAGGACAGTTCTATGCTACCATCTGTTGCTCACCAAATCCTGGTAGCTCTGGAGGCCAAAGTTACCACCTCCACCAGTCTCAGACTATCACTAGAACCAGCTTTCGTGGACCACTTTGCTAGGAGCAGTGCTGTCACACAAGAACAGAGTGTATTGCTGCCTGAACTTTGAGGGTAGGCACACAGCTTCAGGCAGATGTGGCATCCTGTACTGAGTACCAGGCTGCAGTTCCACACCCCAATCAGCAAGCAAGTCAGCTCTCCCAGGTACAGCAGCAGGGTAGCAGAAGCAGCCCTACCATTGGATTACTCAGTCTTCCTCATTCGTCTACTTAATTGTCATTTCTTCAGAGGCTTTGCTTCTTCTGGATCAGCACTAATTCAGATTCCACTTTAGGGAAGTTTTCAGGCCACTTAGTAATTCTTAGCACACGAAGGCTTGACTCTGGCCCCAGCTTCGGAAACACAGTATACTAATTCTGCAAGTCTAAGGTTAACTAACCCATATATTGAAGTCCTAACCAGTGAATTAATGTGTTAGCCAAGAACCTCAACTTTGAATTTTATTTTTAAATTTTTGAAAAATACATATCCAGCCCTCATGGTGGGGTGGAAAAAAAAATGTGAAAATGTGAAGAAAAAGGGGTGGGGGGGAGGAAAGAAAAAAAGACATGACTCCCAAAGGCTCAAATATCAAAAGAGGAAGAACACCAGGTGATCATTAAAGACATTTAAGACTAAACAACTGGTGAGGCAGTGCAGTTTTAACTACTTCAAACTGACATAATGATTTCCAAGTTTGAAAAACTATGTAATACCTTTTTAAATTATTATATAAACATATCTGTTTAATATATAAACTATATAATGCCATACACTTAAAATGTTGTGGGATTTTTTTGCCTTGGAAGGGTCTTTTGAGATTAAGTATAAGATGGAAGACCAGGAGGGTTTTTTCTCCAGAATACGGACAGCCCTGGAGTAAACCCTGAGACAGGGGTGAAGTTGGAGATGAAGGGAGAAGGCAACAGAGAAAGACCGTTAATCTTTTCTTGTAGATGTTGTTTTGACTTTTGAGTCATAAAAACTGGGGGAAAGCAGTGAAATTATCCTTCCAGAAGTTGAGACAGAAAAAAAATTCCTTAACTGTGAAATATGAATTGCTGTCTAGTTATTTCAACACCTACTTAAGGCTTTATGTAAGGCTACATAAAGCTGCAGAATACATTTGCGATAGAAATATGTACACTGATATCTGCATGGGGGACACAGTATTTGTTTATTCATAAAGCTTATGCTCTCTACTTGTCATGAGCAAAGGTTGACAAAACGAGTTTCCTAAGAGACAGTTTGCTAGGGGAATTTTGACAGCTCCCATTTGAGTTTTCTGCAAACCCTTCAGAGAAATATCAGTTTAAAAAAGCATATTGCAACCAGAGAGTTTATTCTTAAAATCTTGAAACCTTTTTCTAAAGCTTGCTGCCTGTGTTTCCTTGCAGCCTATTTTCATAGCTTTTCCTTAGAAATATATATATGCCTGCCTTGTGCTAGGCTAAACCAGAAGAAGACAAAAAACATTAATAGAGATGAAAAGCAGAAGAACATTTATGAACAGCTTGCTCTGGGATGTTGCCAGGAATAGGAGAAAAGAAACTGGACAGCTAGCATATTAGTCACATTCTTTAAGCATGAAAGTGTTAAAAGCAACAGAAGGTTCAATGAAGTTGAGATAGGAGATACTGCTTTGTGAAGGACTCATCTATTTTCTTTTCCAATCCATAAACTCTTGAATCAATCCTACACCAGAACAAAACCAGTTGAGTTACCTGCTTAGTTACAGAGAGACTTTCCAGAGCTATTAAAATACCATAATGAATGTTTTCTTTGGACGATGAAGAAAAAAAGCTGCCTGTCATTGATTTGTTTTCCTCAGGGCAAAGCTACTGGAGAACCTAATTGAAATATCATCCCCCTTTTCTTTTTTGCAGCTTCACTTAAAACTGCAATAATCCCAAGTCTGTATGTAAGCAAAAAACTCAAGAGTGTGCAATCCTAAAGGTAAATAATTTCCTAGACATACTTGAATCTAATGCAAGTCAGCTGTACACTCCCAAAAAGGATCATTAAAAGCATCAGCATCTTTTCTTGAGAAACACTTGAGGAGATATAGAAGAATACACTTTGCTCTATGCACATGTAGTTGAATGACTTCAGTGACTTTTTAGTCTCTGCTACCTAGTGTCAACCTGTTTGGCCCTCCCCCTGCAAAAGCACTTCTCAATACCTGTTCTTTTGAACAGCTTTTAACATTGTGTTTAATTAAAGCCTAGGGCCAAACACATATAATTTTCTTGATCTTCTGCTCATTAAAATTCCCTGGTTCTTACCTTAAAATTCAGGAATATTTAAAATAACATATGCTGGACTATCTTTTACATCATTTTAAAGCAAAGAAGAGCTCTCTTCCAACACGTCTGTGACAGCTAGGTCCTGCTGACAATTTTAAGATCAGCAACTTGGTAATTACAAGTGAACTGAGCTTTACATATGAGCCCAAAATTATCCACTTTAGCTATCGGACCACTGCTTTTTAGGTAAAAACATTCAACACCATTTGAAAGCTCTACAGCTCTACTAATTATCTGCTTCATGTAATTTTACTGTTTTACTCCTGTATTTTTATTTTTCAGCTTAGTTAAATGTCCAGACACATACTAAAACAGTTTTAAAAATATCATCATTCAGAATTACAGAATGCAAACATTTGCTCTGAACACACTCCACACATCAGCATCAAATCAGAAAGGTGGATAAGAGTGGCTGTATCTCAACAGCGATTTCTTTGAATTATTTAACCATTTGCATTTGACCTGCATTTACACTGTTTCTCTCATCTCTGTGTCGTCTAACAGAGGAGTCTGCTGCCAGAGGAATACCAGCCAATTTGTTGGAAGGGGACGAAAGCCAGAAGGGCTGCATCCCTCCCCATACAGAGATTTCTGAGGCAAACCAGGGTTGGCCCACCGACCTTGCCAAGCACATGTGGCCACCAACAGTGAGGACTGAAGCTTGCTGGTAGCAATATTTAGACAGCTTAAGAGCCAAACCTCTCCTAGCACAGCTTCGGAAACAGACAGGTGAAGGTTTGCCAGACAGCAGTCCCCACTTTAGTACAATGTGACAAAATGCACATGTCCCTGGCAGGCTGACACAGCCACCGTCCAGGAGCTGCACAGCCCTCTGCCAGACCAGGGCTGGGATTGCTCCTGCTCGCAGAGACAACGCTACAACATCATCTGGGATCCGCTGTCACTCACTTGGTTTTTAGTTAGGTGCATTTACTGTTAACTTGTAAGGGTGCACTGAAAAACACCCGACACTTAACAGAACTTCTGGGCACATGCAAAACCATACAGCTGCCGTTGCTCAGTGAATCCAATCTCCAAATACATCACATAAGTCCTTACACAGCGGTCAACGTGTAAGGACCATGCTATTATAGTCACAGTACTCAGCATGGCAACACATTTCAGGTGCAGGATTCCATGTTGACTGCAGTGGGAATGAGCATGCTTCTCCATCCGCCTCTTGGGTGCTGGCTGCTCCGAATTTCTTATTTGTCTTTCTTCAGATCAAGTAATACATGCAGTTTCACTCTTGGTGACCATGAATAGGTGAACAAATAATTGATTTTCCTACTTCTAGCCCATTTTCATGGTAGTTTGGCATCTTTTCAAAACACAACACAAATTTTTTTTTTTTTTCATGGGAATGACATTTTTCACTTGACTTGCATATTGTTCTACTGTGGGTAGCTGTAACAAAGGGCAAAAAAGAAAGAAGCCTCGGTTCCCAAGTTACTGAAAACCATGGTCTAAAACAAATAACGCAGTGACTAATTCTTCTACAGCAAAAGAAAAGCTGGATCCTCCCTAAGGACACCAGCTACATCCCAGAGCACTCTACCTGGCACTCTGTAAACGACTCTAGCTGATTCTTGTCTGCTTCACATTAATCATGCAGTTACTCACTAAAGAGAAAGCAAAAACCTGATCATCCTGATGAAAGTTCTCACCGCCCAACAAAGCATCACAAGCTTTTCAATGACTGTTTAAGAATTTTATACAAAACAGAAAAGTTTCAGTGTACCTTTTCTTTAGAATACATCATAGTCGGTTTTCTGGAAGGTGAAATGTACATAAGATATACTGGAGGCAACTTGATACTGTGAAGCAACCCAGGAGAGGATCAACAGGCTGAAGCGAGAACCCATCGCAGACAACATCAGTAGCCTACTATAGGTGGTGAGTTAGGTAACCCTTCCCCTTCTTCCAGGCAGAGGGGATTGAATTTCACATCCTTGATCAGTATGCTGCTGATTTTTAAGACTATCTCCCACTAAGAACATAACAGAGAGAAAATCATTATAATGAATTTATCCCCAGTCACAATTACTCAATGAATCTGAACACCGTGAAACTACACCTCCTGTTCAAGGTTGCTGCCTTCCTCTAGGGGTAGCCCATTGTGGACATAACGCAAACCTTTGTATTAAAATACAACACAGCTTTATGGCTTATTCACACTGACCCCTAAAAGCTTAGTGATAGAACTCAGATCTCAACCTAAAAACACAGTCTTCACACTCCTTTCCCAACCTGATACTGCAATGTTCTTTCAAATAGGCAGACTTGAAAAAAAAAAAACAAATATAAAACTCTGCCTTCCCACACCAGCTTAATTCTTTTTTTTCTGTGACCAAGTATCAGGTGTAAGAATCCAGAGCTGCCTCAACAGCTGCAAATCTCTCTTTTACCCATTAAAATATAACCTAGTTCCAGGAATGTCTTGATCAAGATGTAAAATTTTGTATGGACAAGATATCTGGACCAAATTTGAAAAGTCTTGATGGAGTCCAGAATAAAAACTGACTAGATTATATTTTACACTCTACAGCTAGAGTTCAGAAGAACATTAAAGAATTTTCTACACTCAGATTCCTCTAAATCCACTAAACAAAAAAATTGCTTATAATTCTGACATCAAATTAAAGATTCTATTTATTGAAGAAAAAAAAATTAAGGAAGAAAGTAGAAGAACGTTTTATGTTTAGTTTTAAGGCAAACATATTGTCCTCATTAAACATTTGACAGACTTCAAGTACAAGCAGCACAATACTGGCAAGCTGCAACTCGGGCTATGTTTCAGTCACATGGTTAATATCATGCACTGAGAACTTCTTGATGTTTATGGTTAGCTTTAAAGTTCAGAGCAAAGATCTTTCTTAAGGAGGACAGACACTTATGTTCTTAGTTTCTTTTTGACATTGTTCAGGACTTCATTACAAGTGCTCCAGGACAGATCATGGCCCTCATTCAGGGAAAAAACCACTAAAATACATGCTTACCATTGAACTTGCTCTTATATACTCCCTAAAAGGCAATTTCTCCAGAGTCAGTACATTGCATCACACACTTGTTCTTAACTTTAGAAAACAGTAATATATGATGGTTTTTGCACAGATGTTTGGGAAAAAAGACGGCATTCCGTTTAGTATTCTTATCAGACAGACTTTCATGAACACTGCTTATAAAGATCTAAGAATGATCTCTTAGAAGTGTTTAAAAACATACTACAGTAGGCTCCACACAGATAACATGACAAAAAAAAACCTTGTCTGGCTGAAAAGGAGTCTATACAACATCTATTAACTCTTTTAATCCTTTTTCTTTCTGGTTGTGAAGCTTGTCACTGACGCACAGCCTTTTGCTGACAATCATTAGCACTACCTGTGTTATAGGGAAATATATATTATTCCAGCCAATGCCAGTAGCACAGACTAGGACATATTCTAGAGAGGAAAGAACTAGCTACAGAAAGATTGTAGGGAAAAGCTTCTGCCAGACAACTGTCTCTCTCACACATATACACTTTCCCTCATTTAAAATTCATTAAGATGAAGTGCTACTTTTGTTTCCTGTCTCCAAGATGAGCCCTAATACTCTTGCCAAAGGCAAGCTAACACAGTGTAATTGTTTTTCATCTAAATTGCATGTCTAACCTGCTTAGTTTTCAAAGAACATTGATGATGATGCTTTGATACCCAAGTGGCAAATGACAAAGTACAGGGCACATAGGCAGATGGGCGTGATGAGAATTTTTAATCATTACGTCTCTCAGTCATCTTACAGAACGTGGACAAACAAGGGGGAAACATAGGAGAGAAGAAAAATTCTTTATAAGAACAAGATGGTTCCTATTTTCATTAAGAATAACTTAGAAAAACAAATAACGAAAGAAGCAATTCAGAAAAAAGATCCCCTGAGGCGTTTTTAATCTATTATATTCCATACAGTGAAAAAGGCTTTTTGAAAGGTTACAAAATGAAGGAGAATGGTCAGAAAGGACAAAGGCAGCTTTCTTTTTTAACAAAGATACAAGCCTTTCTTCTGAGAGAAAAGCGGCTTCAGAGTTTGATCTTTACAGAAGACACTTGTAAATTGCTGAAATCATAAATTAGAATCTAAAGTTTTCATCCTTTAGCTTTCTCAAGTTCATAGACACACCTGAACTGTATACCTGCACTGATCTCCTGGTTTTTCTCTTAGACATCCTATTTCATGTCATCTAAACAGATCTGTGAGATGCAACTTTGTGAAAACAGATACACATGGAAATATGCAAGGAAAGCCACGGACAGTCAAATCCTCAAAGTATATCCTCAGTGATGGTCAGCCAGTGCACAAAGACATGCAGCTTTTACTACTGATCCATATGCGTCATTCTGTTATCTGGAGCTAGAACGAAAAGCTTGATTCTGTTTATCATGCTTGTTCCAGTTAATTTAGTACCTTCCCAGGTTAAACCATTGTTCTCTAATTACATTCTCTAAGCTCTACAGAGCAGGGGCCAGGGAGTGTATTGCTTTCCTTGCTGTGCATGTAAAGCATGTGGCTTCAGCAGCTGCATCATTCCTGCTGGCTCTTTGTACCCTTATCTTTGTCACACCCTTCAAGGAGAACGAGAGCATCCTGGAACACCTTCTTTACTGGTGCGTGAACCTGGGTGAAGGACAACACTGATGCGGGGAAGAGTGCAAGGAGGATGTGTGGCAGCACAAGATGATCACAATGTGGATCTAAACCTCATTGTGAATTACAGAAGGAAAGCAGAGGTGGGGTTTTTTTGCCAGGACATATGAAAGCAGATTTTTCTTTTTTCTTTTTTTGCAAAGTTGTAAGAACTACTGCCATTCTTCTGTTAAATGAAAGCACAAACATCAGTTTCATATTTAATACATATGCTCCACTATTCTCAAAATTACTCAAAAGACATTAGTTCTCATGCTTCCTTCTTTTTCACACAGACTTTCTATCTATTTATGCACATGTGTATACTCCTGGCTTAAAAGAGACAAGAAAATAAGACCTCTTACATTTAATGAAAACTGTTCAGAAAGAAATTGACTCAGGGCATACACACACAAATCTACACTGACCATCAGTTTACCACCTGAATACCGGCCAGTTGTGACATTCTTTGTCATTCATGGAATAGGAACAATCACACTTACTTTCCCATGCAACACCAAGGCACATTGTATTTTAAGTGTTATTTTGACAAAGTAATTAACATTTAGCTGCCCAGATATTTTCACCCTCATTAAGGCATAATTCTCCAGGTTGCTAGTACACCAACCCTGGACATTTAACCAAATGTTTAAAACACATGCTTAACTTAGCCATATTTATGTTTTTAAAAATTGGCCTTTTAACTCTGACACGCTGATTAGCAAGTGTTATCAAGTAAAGACTTGCTATTTACAAATTACCAGGTAAGTACTTCTACTTATAAAAAGAGCCTTTAACTGTTACACAGGGGCTTGCAGAAAACCTTGAAATAAACCACAAAAGATGTGTTCAGTGTTTAATCTTTTCTCTCGTTAAAGGAGAAAGAGCAGCTTGATTAAAAAAATCAGTATGAGGCACCAAACAATGTGCTTCAGAATTAATTGGTGTGCACAGAATGCATCTAGCTAGAGAAGTCCCACAGCCTATTAGCAGGAACATAGATTGTGCATTTACTAAAACCTGTCTGACCCTGGGTGAAGAGAGCAAGGAGAAGGGCAGAGCAAGTCAGTGACAGCCATAGCCTGAACTTCACATGAATGCTATTGATCTTATTGACTGGGTCACTGAAGTGCTGCTGTACATTAAGTAGGGAAGAACAACTGAAAATTACATTAATTCAAATTGTTAAATCAATATTTAACAGTATAGTTAGTGGCAATTGACCTCAGATGCACCTTTAATAAAACAAAGGTGGACTAGAAGAGCTAGAGTCACAAGCAACCAAGTAATCTGAATTAGCGTGAAAGATGTATTTTAAGGGCCTGTATAAATGTAGACATTCCTGCATAAATGTAGACATTCCTTGCAGCAAGAAAAAGGTTCCTGCCACCACGTTGTATTTCACATGAAGAAAGGACAAATAATTTTCTCTTTACCTTCTGCAGTTTGTTTTAAATGGTCACTCAGATAACCACTGACATAGAATTTGAAGAAATGAAAAGTCTTAGTATTTCACAGTCATGTGTCTTTTCTGATATGTTTGTGGAACTATTTTTAATCACACTTTAAAAGAAGAATGAAAACAAACAGTAACAATATTAACAAGATAGGACTCTGCCACTGACAGGCTTGCTGACTGGTTTTAGCCACTGCGCATATAGGGCATTCCTCTCTCAGATAAATGAGCTGCATTCTGACCTAAGCCTCAGGGATTGTTTCCATGGGACAATTCTGGGGAGAAAAAAAAGTTTTAAGATCAATTTTTTTGACAAGTTAATACTCGTAAAATATAGAGCAGTAAAACAAATAGAAAGCAGATTTAGGTCACTGTACTTGAATCTCCCAGTAACAGTATACCTAAGCTGCTGCTGACCTGGAGAGTGAGATTCCTGAGGCACCACCTATACAGTCAGGCTATGAGATCATAGTGCACAACAGATGATTCAAAGAAATGTGGTCTCATTAACAAATTAATAGCATTGGATTAATACCTCAAATCTGTCAGAAACACCTTAATCCATTCAATTTTAATAATAATCATTATTAAACCAGACTTCTTTCCATCAGTAAGATCACTAAGTTACTAGTCTGGAAATCTAGGTTCAGCTCCTTCCTTTTTCACAGGCATCTTTCATTGCTAGCAAAGATGTCTCTTCTTCCACTCAATTCTGCCTATCTAGCGGAATGATAACAATACTGAAACAGAGAGTGAGGTTTCTTTTCAAGACCAGGTATTCCATAGCCATAAATACAATTTAGATTTTAAGTACTCCTAATCAAAGGGAGACTAAAAAACTGTGGGATTTTATCTTGTCAGGCTTAAAAACTTTTATTACTCTAGAATCTCTATCAGGTAAAGCTTTGGGGATACCCGTTCTTCCCACAGGCTGAAGCCTAAGCATCATGTAACACTTCATGTAATATTATCCACTACACCTATTTAAGACAATCATCTCCACCATTTCCATTTTTTGAGCAGGGAGGAGAGGAGATCAGGCCTTCTGAATCAGCTATGAAAGGTCATAATCACCTGCCTAGTGATTCAGTGCCACAAAGTCCTTCTGCAATCTTTTACAAGTGGCCTTCTTCCTTACCAGACTGAACATCTTCAATGCAATGCAAGCAAAAGATTACACACTTAAATAAAGCATATAGAGTGACAGTTCCTAAGCTGGCTGTTTCTAGTCATGAAAGATTCTGTGATTAAACTAGAGAGTTTTATAAAACATCAGTCCAACACCCAGTTCCCTGATACAGGATCCTTTCCGTGCTGAAAGTTTACAAGAATCCAAAAGGAAAGAAAAAAGAAGAAAAAAAAAGACTGCGTTATTCATCCACCAGGAAGTATTAAACCAAGATATTTCTCCTAGTTCACATAACTCCAGAACTACAAGCGTTATTGTATGCTTGCCCTATAACTCCTACATAAATGTTCACTACTAGCCACTAACAGAAATATGATTTAGACCCTGAAATTTCACCCAGCATGGCCATTCTTTACTTCTCCTTTCTCTGAAGTAGGGAAAGCACGGTATTTCCATTTTTATGCATGAAGCACAGATGACAAGTTATTTCTCTGGCATATATCAAGGTAGTAACAGAGCTAAGAATAGCATTTTTGATTCACTGTCTGGCACCAGTGACCAAATAAACATTGCCCTCATCCTATATCTCAAGGCAATATCATACCTCACCAAACCCTAATGAAATTCCATAGATCAGTAAGATTAACTCATTTAAATAAAATTTAGTCTTCCAGAAATCTCCTTCAATTGCCACCTAATTCTTTAATCCCTTGACAAAAACCTAAGTCCTCTGCACCAACTTTCTGACGGTTTTCTATATTGCAAAAAATTGTTTAATTATTCACATTTAAAATACCTTTATCTCTCTACTTAACACTGCAGTATTCCTGAGATTTAGTTTTAAACAAGAAAACGTTTGGTTTTTTTTTAAATGATGACCAACTGAAGTAACGGAGTAAGTCTGCTGACATTAAAAAGCACAAGTTGGTCTTCAATTTACCATTTGCAGGTCAAAGCAGCATTGTCCAGCTGGTGTATCCAGAAAAATACCGGGCAAAACTGATCAAAGTCATATTTCACTATTGGAAAACAAGAATAATAACTTCCCACCACTTCTTAGGGCAGTTGAAAATGGCACATTTTATGAGGCATGAGATCATTGCAGTTTATACTGGGACATCAGTTTAGTTACTTTTTATTGACCAGAGCCACAACTTCTCAATTGCAGCAAGAGTTAGCATTTACTGAATCAAATTTGCTGTTATTAATACCCTCTTAAATGCCAAAAAACCCCCAAAACAAACAGGAATGACTGCTAGGAGGACAATAGAGTTACACTGCTGCAGTCCAGGCACTCCCTAAGAATATTAACTGCATATTAATATAAGAACTTTGCCTTTNACAAGTGGCCTTCTTCCTTACCAGACTGAACATCTTCAATGCAATGCAAGCAAAAGATTACACACTTAAATAAAGCATATAGAGTGACAGTTCCTAAGCTGGCTGTTTCTAGTCATGAAAGATTCTGTGATTAAACTAGAGAGTTTTATAAAACATCAGTCCAACACCCAGTTCCCTGATACAGGATCCTTTCCGTGCTGAAAGTTTACAAGAATCCAAAAGGAAAGAAAAAAGAAGAAAAAAAAAGACTGCGTTATTCATCCACCAGGAAGTATTAAACCAAGATATTTCTCCTAGTTCACATAACTCCAGAACTACAAGCGTTATTGTATGCTTGCCCTATAACTCCTACATAAATGTTCACTACTAGCCACTAACAGAAATATGATTTAGACCCTGAAATTTCACCCAGCATGGCCATTCTTTACTTCTCCTTTCTCTGAAGTAGGGAAAGCACGGTATTTCCATTTTTATGCATGAAGCACAGATGACAAGTTATTTCTCTGGCATATATCAAGGTAGTAACAGAGCTAAGAATAGCATTTTTGATTCACTGTCTGGCACCAGTGACCAAATAAACATTGCCCTCATCCTATATCTCAAGGCAATATCATACCTCACCAAACCCTAATGAAATTCCATAGATCAGTAAGATTAACTCATTTAAATAAAATTTAGTCTTCCAGAAATCTCCTTCAATTGCCACCTAATTCTTTAATCCCCCAAAAAACCCCCAAAACAAACAGGAATGACTGCTAGGAGGACAATATAGTTACACTGCTGCAGTCCAGGCACTCCCTAAGAATATTAACTGCATATTAATATAAGAACTTTGCCTTTTTTCTGACACTATTTCCTTTTACGTTATTAGTAGCAGCTACCATGGAACAGAGCAAAAATTTATCCAACTATGTTTATTTTGTTGCCAGAATTGCTTAAGCTCTCCTAACAGAAAAGCATATTTTCTTAACATGGTTAACTTCTCTCTTCAGTATTAGTAATATGATTTTAGAAATGACTGGCTAACTAAATATTAGATTTGAAAAACCACAAGTTAATGAGGAATTTTCTTTTACAGTGGCATAGCTGCTAAATTTTTGAAAGCATCCACTGTGGCCTAATTATTTTAATTCTAAATGCTCACTAAGTCTTTTTTATTCATTATTTTTATCTGCATGGTTTGGAAAAGTTTTTACATCTCCTTTGAAGATTTAAGTCAGAAATCTAGCAAGTAATGGAGGCATCATGTTTTCATAATGCCTGGGTCCACGAGGCTCTTGATAGACAGAGTAACTGTGAATCAAGGAATAATAAGCTCCTGTGAAGTGAATTTTTAATTACTGCAGTGCCTTAATGCAGTTCACTGGGGCCATGAATGTCATCCAGGATATATTTTCTAAAAGCTTTCTCTTCCTTTAATGCACCTTTCTGTTAAAAACAGATGATATTTTGTCATTATTAGAGCTGGAGTGATACAGGCGTATCCCTAGTGACTACACTTAAGTTGTTATTTACTGTAAAACATCTAGGAGATTTTAGACTTAGTGTATTTATTACTTGGGTGAATTTGTTCAGGTGTTACTTCTGTTAACTGAATTTTGGAAACAATTTACTTCCCTTTTATTTCATCAATGAATGGACTCTTCTAGTCAAAGAATATGTTTAAATAACATTAGGAAAATAGCCTACTCTTTGCCAAAAGGACACTGACCATTTCTCATTCTGTCATTCAAGGAAAGTTCCTATCTACAATTGCCAAACCATTTCAAAACCATGTGGTGCACTCCCCAAAACATCCCAAATGACACACTCTGACTTTCATTTAGTATCAGTTGTACAGCTCCTTGGCTGCAATACTGATGCCATTGAAAAGAATCAGCTTATGAAAATGTTATTTAAAGTTTCTCAGTAGCAAGTTATAATTAATACTTCCTGTCACCCAGCAGCATACCGTGCTCAGTATACTCACAAGCGACCTGCATTTGTCTTTTCATTTATATTTCTTCCCAACAGAAATGTTTTATCCATTCAAATGATGTTATATAAATCACAGTAACTTCCTTTTAATTAAAGGTAATAGTAGACAAAAGTGGCATGATAGCTGGAGGTGTGACGTGGTGCTCTTGTTGACAGCTTCTCTTTTGTACAATGTAAACCTTAGCTAGTTTGGTAAGAGCATGCTGCACTTGGAAGTGTTATCTGGAGGAGAATGAGTTCTTTTCAGTTGTCATTGAAGTGCTGCACCGGGGCTTTGATTTGCATAAAACCTGATTATATTTAGTATCTGTGCATGTATCCATGCTAAATCAGCATCACTTCATCAGCACACAGAGATTATCTTTCTGCCTGTATGTCTTCTAAGATCTTCCTAAGACTATTATTAGAAGGCATCATACTTCAGCTTAAAAATGTGCATATAATCATGTATATAGTACTCACGGGTACTCAGATGTCTCCTAATTTCCTGCCTTTCTCTTCAATTTATTCCTCAATGTGCAATAAATGGCTGTAACTGATATTCAGCTTCTAAAGGACTCTTCTCTGGAAACTCATAATGGCTCATGAGGTGCACAGAATCTTGGTAAGTTTATGAAACGATGACCAAAATTATCTGTTTTTTTGAAAATGATCCAATACTTGACTTACAGATGGATTTTTAATATGTTGTCACATTATCTAGTCATATCTTTATTTTTGCCCAGGTCATCACAAAAAGCACATCACTGGGTTTGTGTGCTAGTGTGTGCTGTATGATAGTGTGACAACAACGATGTCCCGTGCAAAGCTATTACTGTACTGTGATGATGACAACTGCTTTAGGGACAAATGCAAATACTCATGGTAGACTTTGACATTGATGCCAAAAGGAAGACCAAATCACATATAGAAGAAGAGGGCGTAACATCATTCCCGCCTGTGGTATCTAGGGGGTTTGTAGTAGGCAAAAAAGAATGATATTGAAGATGTCCTCAATTTACAACAATGTGACAGGGAGATCCTAATTTACTTGTCTACTTGATAATTAGAGAAATAATTGAGGGGGGAAATCCCTTACTAGAAAACTTTGAACCCAAGCTACAAACTCATCAGTTCTAAGAAGCTTACCTTGAGTGGCTAGTAAGGGAGAGTAAAGAAGAGTGATGTCCAGTAAAGTCACAGACAGCAATCATTATTTCACCCTTATTTAGCCCTATAAAGTCACCTTAATTGCTCTCTGAGAGGCTGCCTCGGCATTATAAAGGTCAAATAAACAAGATGAGTATAAGCAGTTACATGCATAGGTATACATAGGCTATAATTAAAATGTGTATGGTAAGAGAGCTCCGCTTCAATCATTTTTCCTCTCCTTGAAAATAACTAAAATCAGGCTGCTGTTGTGGCACTAGAGTGACTAAGACAAAAAGCACAGATCTGCGAGGAGCTTGGAAACAGAGAATGTGTGGGAAAGTATTTTACCCAGCTACACATAATTTACATTCCTCGCCTTTCACAGTCCTGGATGACTGCATTTATTACCCTTTTTAAGAAGCAGATTTTGGCTAAAATGCCTTTTTCATGTTGTGTAAGTACGGATAAAATTTTCCTAATGAATAATAATACACTGAACTCACTGAATGCAGAAGATAAAAATAATACACCCCCTCACTACATTTCACAAGGAAATAAGTATCAAGACACTTACTCTCTGCTACGTCTGTGTTATAAGCCAAGAGTAATTCTTCTTCAGTCAACAGACCCGCACCAAGGTAAAGTTTCCATGGCTCAGGCTCAGTACCATTACAGCTGCACTGGTTCCCAAGCAATGAGACTCCACTTAGTAGCAGAAAGTAAGCTGGTTTTTGGTAGCAGGTCCTATCAGGCCCAGGTTAGCTCAGTACAGTGAGTGTGTCTGGAGAGTGTCTCACAGCTGTGGTAGTCCTAAATTAGGGTGAGAAGAGGCTATGATCCACAGGGCAAGGAAAAAGTTGAAAAGACGACAGGAGCTCAGAAAAGATAAGAGTAATTCCTATGCTTTTAAGTGATGGCTAAGGAAAGTCTCCATTCATATATACATAAATACATATATACATATATACATTCATAAATACACACGTTTGTACATAAATACCACAGACCAATGCTTCCCATCGTTGATAAGCTACAGCATGTGGAACCTTTGCCATATGACACTGAAATGGGAAAGGTTCCACAGACCAATGCTTCCCATCGTTGATAAGCTACAGCATGTGGAACCTTTGCCATATGACACTGAAATGGGAATCTTATTCATGTTCTTGTATTTTAATAGATTCATGTTCCTTATTTTAAGAGAGGTGCTCAAGCTCACAGACTTAGATTTTCAGAGCAGTTAGGCACCTGCTCTGTGAGCATGGCTGGAAGTATCACGTGTATTTGAAGTACAACATTTTTTAGCTGCATACTTTGAACTTGGGCCAGAATTTCAGAGTTCAGTATCCAGCAGCTCCTAGCATTTCACTGTGTCCTGCTGGGTGCTAAGTCCTTTCGAAAAACCTGACTACTGAGGCACCCATGTGGAAGTATAGTTCATAACTCACCCAAAGGAAAATCAATTTTCACTGCAACAATCAAAGCATTTATCAAGTAAGAACTATTGCTCTGTCAAACTATAACTGTCTATGTCCCAAATTTCTGGTATTAGTTATAAGAAAAATGCAGCTGAGAAAATCTACTTTTTACTACATACTTTTCTTGATTTCTCTAATAGTAAAAACAGCTTTGTCAAAACTTTCTTTTCTTAAAGTTTTCACAAATCACCAACCAAGCTTCAGAGTCCATATTTTTTGCTACAAAGCACCTGAAGATAGAAGTGTAAAGTGGAAGTGATGGTGCAACTTTATCTACCTACCATATCATAATACTAATTTCCTTTTCAGTAATAGGATGTAAATGCAAATTAAAAAGAATGTATAGTTTTGCTTTCAGTCCAGATCCTGATCCAGATGGTTGAAAAAATGATAGTGAAAACTCTGCATGTTAGATAAGGAAAACCTACACTTTAACCAGTATATATTTGTTGTGTTATCCATCAAAGGTAGCACCAAAACATGTTACAACCAACCTATCATCATTCAGGATAGTCTCAAATGGGACCAATTAACATGCTGCATTACCCAAGTGGTAATTTTTGATTCGCAAATGGTGCATTTTTATAGAATTCATGATGCTTTACATCAGGATTTTAATAACATTGCTCACCAGTGAGAAAGAGCACCCTACCTCATACTGGGTAAAACTAACTGCTCAGGATTTAGCCAGGCACCAGGACAGTCATTAGTGGGCTCTGTTTATTCTTCTGGACAGTAATTACCCAAAGTATATTAGCCTCTCATCAGGGAAGGGTTGGGAAGAAAGAATTACTTTAACTGAATTAATGATTAAGAAAACATGGAAGGCAGAGAGAAGATGGAGCTGATAGATCCTCAAAAAGACAGGAGAAAACATCAAAAAATCCTTGCCTTCATTCCCAGTATAGGTTTCTCTTTTGAGGTTGTAGGCTATGTATATGCCCAAGGGCCAATACATGGAGCAGGAAAGCATCTATAGATTGCTCTCTAGATACAGGGACAGAGAAAAGGAGCAATCTTTAGGAACTCAAGCTCTGACGAAGCAAGCAAGCAAGAGAATCACAATTAAGCTCAGACATCTGAGTCTTTAAACACAGTGAGGCTGCAAGGATTTGCAGGTTTTATGAACGAAGTGTTTTTCTTTACTTTTTACCTTGACCTGAGACCACCTTGATCACAGTTGCATTAAACTAGCAAAATAACATGGAATGCTATCCAGCCAGCCATGGCAAGACTTTAAAGCCAGAAAGGAACAATATCAGGAGTGCCCTTCACAGCTCTGCCAAGTAATTTGTGGGCTACGTTCCTACTTTTCTGCAAGAGCAGCTTTGGGCTTGGTAACCAAGCTCTGTATGGACTGAGTGGCTGGTCAATATCCATTCCATGCAAGATCAGATACTGACCACAGCAGGTTAGCAAGGACTATGTTGCCACATCTAATGACTTATTCCTGTGTACTTTGTGTTAGTCTTTTGTAACTCTGCAAAAAGTGGACTTAAATACCACCAAGGCATTTCATGTAAGTGCTTGAAAGAAACAGGATTTTGATCAATGCTTCCTCCAGTTTGCTTCCTCCAGGTTTTTCATATAGCAAGCAAGCAAGCAAGCAAGAGGGGGAAGGAAAAGAGATAAAAATGGGCAATATGGGATGAAATCCAGCAAATACAAGAGGCTTCTGAGCTGCAGCAGTAACTTGTATTGCTGTTACCAAAATCAGTCACAACTTGGTTTCTGTTGTGCAGGAAATTGGATGTGTGTTCCTCAAAAGGATGGAATGAAAAGCTAGGTTGTTGTATTCTCTCTTATCGTGCAGGAAAAAAAAAAAATTCTAAATGATTTAGTGTCATATTTACCAAATGAAATAGATTTAGTAACCCTCAGACACCAATACTCAGGGAGGTTTTCTAGTGCAATGCACAGAGATTCAAAATACCAAGAGCTCTGATCTCAAGGCACCTGGATCAAACTCCAACAAGAGGAACCTTCACTGTATCCAAACCTGTAGCCATCAAAGCACTCTTGGCTACTGCAGCCTTGGCAGCATCAAACTATGGAATTGGGTTACCCTCACCTTTAGACTCTGGACACCTGGGATGCTGCAGTCAAGTATCACTCTGCACAACAACAAGGACCCTGGATCCTGAAGTTCCTGAGCAGTCTACCAGGTCCAACCAGCAGGCAAATATCAGAAAGGTCTTTATTTTAAAAAAAACCCACCAAAACAGGTATGTCCAGGAGAAAAAAAGTTTTCATTTCCACCAAACAGCATTTTTGCAGAAACTCCTGATACTTTGCGAGCATGTCAGCAACATTACTCTGAACTCAGACTGACTTCAGGTGTGACTTCTTTTACACACAGTTGAGTTCTACTGAACTAGAACTGAGTTACACAAAACATTAAGGCACTAATACTCCAAGCATTAACACACATACTCAATTCACCGGAAACAAGCAACCCCATTCAGTTCAGCTATGGATGCCATGTTAAGTATAAGCATAACTGTTTCCAGGATCCAGGTCTAATCTAAATTATTAACCCCTACAAATGCCTTAATATACATATGGGATGGTAAAATACACACACACACAAACACACACACACACACAGAGTAAATACTACCCTTTCTCAATGGGACTCAAAGCCAAGCGCCAGGAAGCAAGGAGGAAAATGGGGATTTGTTTTATTAGACTTCAGGAGAAGAAATTGTCCAACTCTGATGAGAATACCGATTTTAGGTTTTAATTATTATTCTAATGGAGTCACTTTCATTTGCAATTACCCATTTCATTTTACGATTTAATAAATCATCACAGTGGGAAATAAATTGGCAGATATTCATGCTTAAGCCTGAAATTTCTGGTGTAATTTGCATACAAGACATCATCTCAGAGAAAATACACTCTTGGTTATACTTTCACATAGTAGAAATAACTGCAAAAAACAAACGAGATACAGCAGGTACAGATGTTTTATAAAGATAAGCCACACTGCTAATATTTATGTACAGAAATTTCATGATGACTGTGTGATTTTACATAGCTCAGAAGTAGAATAACTTCTTACTGAAACTCAGTACCTTAAATGTTTTCTGTGATATTATGTTGACATTGCACACTTTATTCTTAAAAAAACACACCCACACAGAAGCTATCATTTCACTAACAATAATGCTATGCATGCATAGGAAAAAAAATGAAAAATGGTAAGTTTAATTAACCAGAGGTTGTGATCATGCATAATAGGTCAGTTGGATGAAGGAGTCACATTGTGTCAAGTACCTAGAGAGAGTTCTTTGTAAGTTTTCACTTTTTTTTAAACAATCATTCACACTTAACATATTTGCTTCAAGATTAAAAAATGCAGTCACAAAAGAGAAAAAAAAAAAACTTTGATAACAGTGGTGCTCCTTCCAACCTTTAACTTCAGGGTGGAAATCAAACAAGAAAATGATGATAAAGTTTAACATATTATAAAATGTTTATTGAGCGCCAGACAAAAGGATGTTGACACTGATTGAGTTTACACTTCTTCCTGATCTTTATGTACTTCCTCAATTTTATTACACATAAGAGAGCTTTCAAGAAAATTGGTTTTTAAACATAAATACATGCAAATAAATTCTCAGGAAGGTATATACTCTTACTGGAACAGTCTTCTTATTTCAGGAAATTAATACAGGAGTTGAACCTCTATCACTTTCTTTCTTCACAACAACTGTTTTTCTACCTAAAAACAGCCCCCAAGAGCATCATTAAGCTTTTTGTTTCTTTGCTAGAAATGCAAGTAAAACAGAAATGTCTCCAATTTGGAGGAAACCCGTGACATCTGAGGTCTGCAGCTTGACCCACAAAAACAACCCTAAGAACAATTTTAGTGCTTACGATAGGAAAGGAAAAAAATCTAGTATTTCAGTTTCCTGGCAGCGTAAGATTCATACTATTATAAACCAGTTTCCCAATAGGAGATGCTAAGTAATAATTATACAGAAAAAGGAATAAAGCCTCAATTGTTACAATATCTTTGCTGTTTTTTTCTTTTAAGTTTGAATGCTGAACAAGATTTCACAAATTAATAATGATCCTCCATATGTGTAAAACTAGGAGAGTATGGGGACAAGAAGCAGGAGGAGAACATAGCTGGATCGCAGATTCTTTACACCTAGAAGACAGATAAAAAGGGGCTATGGATTAAACAGTTTGAAATACTACAGATTGAAACAAACTGAAAATTCCACTGAATTGGGAAAAAAAGGAAAACAAAAGAAAAGATACTCTAGATAACTAGAATATCTGGATCAGACCAGAAAGAAATACACACACTATAAGAGTACCAAGAACACTTTTTGCCCACAAAAATGATGAAAGAAAAATATTTCTTCACAGCATAAAGCACATAGGCAGAGGAGATGCATTAATCATACACGAAAAGCAAAAAAGAAGGCAGAAGCTATGCAAAAGGAAACGCATAAATGCAAAACTACAGAGATGAACAAAACAAACAGCTTGAGCTGTGGTAAAGAAAATGGAAAATGCCCTGCCTAGTGGGTCATGTGGTAGCTGTGTCACTGTGCTAAAGCTTGCAGCAAAGAAAAAGATACACACACTGTGAAAGCAAAACAGCATCTTGGAGGAAAGTTTCTGCACTTTATGACTTTAATGCAACGCAAAATAGCACAAGTAAATGGTTTGTAGAACTCAAACTAGCACCAGATGCAAAGACAAGGCAGCAGCAAGCAAACAGTAAGCTGAATGCCAAACAGACAGTGGGGCACCAGCAAACCTGTAAAGCTACAAAAAGAGCTATGTAAGAGGAGAAAAAAGTTGCAGCCAAAGATAAAATTATTCAGTCTTACAAATGCAGCATTAGGACAATACAAATTATAAGCAAAATTCTGGAAAAAAACCCCACATGCTAAAATTTTAGGCAGGAGAAAAAGCACATAAAACATACAATACATAAATAGACATACAAGCAAAGCCACCAGCACTAACAACATTTTGCCAGGGCCCATAATATCCACTGGCATCTCCACAAAGGTGTTACAGATGATTACGATATATTTACAGGACCAGAGCATGTGAGTTTAAGCCAGATTTTAGAAGTCACAAAAGAGTGCCCCAAAGAAATCTTTCAGTAATTGTCTGAAAAAGGGGCATTCTCACTTTCCAAGGTTTGCCACAGCAAAAAGCACCAGAGATGAACACTGCTGACTTTGTATCTAAAACAGTTCTGCAGCAGGCCAAGAGGATCTGGACCACCTGGGAAAACAGAAAACAGAGATAAAGCAAATGAACTAGTTCTGTGGCTTCAGAGAGAACAAAACCAAAACAAACAAAAAAACCAACAACAAAAAAAGAGAAGACTGAACACAAACTACGATTATAAGATTATTCACGTCTGATACTCTAACAAGAATCAGCTATTGAATGTCCTGAACTATCAAGATCAGTGTCATGGTTTAAGCCCAGCCAGCAACTAAACCCCACACAGCCGATAGGATGGGGGAGAGAACTGGGAGGGCACAAGCAGGAAAACTCACGGGTTGAGATAAAAACAGTTTAATAATTGAAATAAAACAAAGTAGAACAGTAATAATAATAATAATAATGATAACAACAACAATAACAGAATATACAAAGCAGGCGATGTACAGTGCAACTGCTCACCACCAGCCTGTCCCAAGACACAAGAGCCCCCCCTTCCCAGACCACGCCTCCTAGTTCATATACTGAGCATGACATCACATGGTATGGAATACCCCATTGGCCAGCTGGGTCAACCGCCCCAGCTGTGTTCCCCACCCCCCGCCAGCTTCCCATGCACCTGGCAGAGCATGGGAGGCCAAAAAGTCCCGGGTGCAAGCACCACTCGGCAACAACCAAAACATCAATGGGCCATCAACACTCCTCGCATACCAAACCCAAAATACAGTATCACCCAGCTACTACAAAAAAAAGTTAACTCTATCCCAGCCAAAACCAGGACAATCTGAGAAAACTGTCACTTCATGTTAAAGCATTGAAGTCTTTGAGATACATATTTCTCTGTGAAATACTTTTAAGCTATTTGGGAATAGACAACCAGCTCTGGATGGATTTGACTTTCACAACAAGCCTACTACAGACATTTGCCAAACGTGACCAAAGTTATTCAGCATACAGCAAGCAGTTGGTGACACATTCCAGGAAATACAGTGCAAGCAGCATGAGCCAAATGCTTCTTGGAAATTGAGAGCATTCCTATTTTTGGGGAGAGGGAAGGGGAGTATTTCATTGACTGATGGACCTTGCTAAGGCTCTGTAAACAAAAACAGCACGGCAAATGAGTAAAACAGAAAGAAACACAAATTTGCTTCTCAGCCACTAAACACAAAATCCAGTGTTTTACCTTGCAACCTATTAAGTCAAAATATGAACGTCAGTAGGGAACTACCCAGCATGCTAAGATAAAATACTGCTGATTTGACTTCAAATTTTATTTGAAAGAGTGTAGGCACCCACAGCGTTCAGGAAACTATTGATGTTCAGCCAGCCCTGAGGTAGGATTGGGGCATCCCCAGGTGATATGGTCACTGCCCTCACCATCACACATAAATTATACCAACCATATGCCACTACCTTAGAGGCACAGACATAACTGAAATGAACACATGTATTCCTTGTATTGATTCTGTTGTGAGGATAACAGCCTCTGCCTGAAAGGATTAGGCAAGGTTGATCACAACCATATTTGTCACCACGACAGCAAAAGCATTGTCATAGTTTAACCCGGCAGGCATGTAAACACCCCACAGCCGTTCGCTCACTCCCCGCCTCAGTGGGATGGGGGAGAGAATCGGAAAAAAAGTAAAACTCGTGGGTTGAGATAAAGATAATTTAATAGGAGAGAAAAGGAAGAGAAAATAATAATAATGATAAAAGAATATACAAAACAAGTGATGCACAATGCAATTGCTCACACCCACTGACCAATGCCCAGCCAGTTCCCAAACAGCAGCCCACCACCAACAACAACCTCCCCAGTTTTTTGTTCAGCATGAAGTCATATGGTATGGAATCTCCCTTTGGCCAGTTTGGGTCTGCTGTTCTGGCTGTGTCCCCTCCCATCTTCTTGTGTACCTTCAGCCTCCTCACTGGGCAGGGCAGTATGAGAAGCTGAAAAGTCCCCGACTTAGTGTAAGCACTGCTTAGCAACAACTAAAACATCAGTGTGTTATAAACATTGTTCTCATCCTAAATCCAAAACACAGCACTATACCAGCTACTAGGAAGAAAATTAACTCTATGCCAGCCAAAACCAGGACAAGCATGCAGGACACCACACCATAGGCTTCACTCAGACTTGGAGAAAGGGGTGTCCTGCACATGTTCTCTGCACAAAGACAAGCGTTTGCAACACTTCAGAAACAGGGTGTTTTTGACAACAGATGACTGTTCACTAGCAGCATGTTTATACCGCTTAGCCAGGGATTCAGTCATATCACTCTATCACAGTACCACAGCCAGCCAAAAGCCAAAGCTGGGTCAGTTGCTAAAATTTTAGCCTCTTAACAGCTGCATGAAGCAAATAAATATGTCAAGCCACCCTTGAAAGAAATAATTGCACAAGAAATCTCATTAACAATGTCTCAATAAAACATTTAGTGCCAAGATGCAGGCCTTGATATCTGCAGCAGGACACAAAACCAGAGTCAGACATACAGAGTGTACCATAATGGTGACACAAAACCTCCCAGGGACCCTATGAGGAGAAAACCATTTTCCCAGGATAAATCATGTTCTGGAAAAGAGCTGCATATGTGAAACAAAAAACTCTGGGGGTTTGGGTTTGTTTTGGTTTTGGTTTAAGTGAATGGGCACATATTTTTCCAAAACCACAAATATATCCACTCACTATGAACACAAGCATCCATGCAATATGCTGAGAGTCCAAGACTTGATCAGCAACCCAGGGAAAGCATCTGCTCTAGTAAGTAGCTAGCATCATTGAAGACATCCTCAAAAACACTACATACCCACAAGAAAAGAGCAAGACAATCTACTGAAAGAAGAGTCCAACTTCAAATCACCCACAAAATACAATGCTTCATTCAACGTTAGGACGTAAAAGGAAAAGCTTTCAAATACAGAGGGGAAAAAGTTAATTGCCAAATAGAGGGGGGAGGTTGAATGCGGAGTTTAAAAGAATGAGGATAGTGATGACAACACAAGTTTTCATAATGAGAAAATACAATATACAGTAGTTGCATTTAGTTGTGTCCTGTTGTATAACAGGGCAAAAGAGATATTACAACAATCAGCTACCTGCCAAGAAGGTGTGTAATAGGTATGTATAAAGGACCTTAAAATATTAACACTCAGAAGACATATAGGAAAAACAGAACTGCTGCACTAGCTTCGTACGCTCATTTTGCACTTCAGCAGTGAGCACATTTGCCTTAGGAGCACTGTTTCTGAAAACAAACATGTTTTGGCTTTCAACACAGCTACTCCAGAGAATCATATTGCAAACCAGTCTACTTATAACATCCAAAGCAAGGAGGGTCTCAGGGGGAGAAGGATGAACTTTACAAATAGCAGAAATGAATGGAGAAAAGCATCCAAGCTGTCAACAGCATTTCAAGGCACAGAGCAAGCAGAGAGGCTTGTCTTCTTCAGTGCACAGCTGGCAACATATGAAGGCTTTGTTTTGTAGAGGAGCTGGTCCAGTAGCACACTTGAGGTTCGGTTCGTTTTTTAATGCTTAAGTCCACTCATTTTATTTTATACGAAGGATGTAGTTTATCCTATAAAAAAGACAGAATTGATTTCCAGGACACAAAATAAATTTTCAGAGCTTGCTGGTAAAGCTCTTTATTTTACAAGTTAAAATGAATTAAGATTTGGATTCTTTAAGAAATATAGCATCTGTTGATCTTTCTTTGTCTCTGACAAGCTGAGAAGAACACAGTAATGTCAAATGTTCTGTATTAGGTTGATATTAAATAAAATACTTCATTTTTGCAATACTGGAATAAAACAGTTCTTAATTAAAATGAAACGACAACTGATGTACTAAGTTTCAGCAACTGAACATGCTACAAAGTAGTTCAGATAAGTAGTTCTCAAAATGAACCACACTTTAATTCATCTCCAGTAATCCTGCCAATCTTTCTTCTATGTCAAACCCAGATTTATTTAGATTGATCACCTACAACTAGTAAACTAACTGCAGGAACTGCTCACTTAACTATCTCCATGTGAAATACCTTTACTCTGTGTGTTTTTATATCACCAATCTTAAGAAATTATGAACTGGGCATTTAAAAAAAAAGACTTTGCAATTAGGTTGGTGCAGGATTTTAAATCATAGAATCATAGAGTCGTTTGGGCTGGAAGGGCCCTTTAAAGGTCATCTAGTCCAACCTCCCTGCCATGGGCAGGGACATCTTCAACTAGATCAGGTTGCTCAAAGCCCCGTCCAACCTGACCTTGAATGTTTCCAGGGATGGGACATCTACCACCTCTCTGGGCGACCTGTTCCAGTGTTTTACCACCCTCATTGTAAAAAATTTCCTCCTTACTTCTAGGCCTGAATCTACCCTTTTTTAGTTTAAAACCATTACCTCTTGTTCTATTGCTACAGGCCCTATTAAAAAGTCTGTCCCCATCTTTCTTATAAGCCCCTTTTAAGTATCGAAAGGCCAGATGGGTGCCTTTGTCCGAAGAAGCACTTGCTTCATTTAAGAAATAGTTTCAGTCATGTTTTCATGTTTTTTCCTAATGATTGAGAACTAGAAATATTTTTAGCATGACAGCTAAAATTTACATGTAACCATGAACCCAGGAACGTAAGCTGTAAGAAAAAGTAGTATTATGAAACTGACATGTTTGAGATGTGTGATACACATTCAGATGTGTTAGCTTATTTGATTATTTAACCTATATCCATGCCACAATACTGGCTTCACAGAGAGTATTTCATCAGCCTGAGGGTTGTTTGGTTTTTGGTGTGTGTTTGTTTGTTTGCTTGTTTGTCACACATGCACCAGGTATTAGACCTCCTCATTTTTCATCATCATCTCACAAGTTCTTCAATCTCTTATATATTCAAACTTAGTAACAAAATTAATTTTCACATATGTTTATTTGCACTTTCGCTGTTACTCAGTGTGGAGATAGGAGGGAATATAACTTCTAGTATATAGAGCTTTAGAGAACCTAGTTATTAAAAAAAAAAAAAATCCCACTTTCCATCAGCTTACTCCTTTCCCTAGGAAGGGCACATAAATACAAAAATAATGAAGACCTCCATTTACAAGAAAACACAGAATCAATATAATCAAATGCTAGTGGATGGAAAATGTTAAAGAAACTATAAAGTATTTCCTAGGATTGATTACGCAAAATACAGAAAGTTTTGACAGTTCTGCTGTATAAGCCCTGGCACTGGTATCTAAACAATTGAGTTGAGCTTAATAAGAAGTCAGACTAATTTGCTATGCACAGAATTAGTAGAAGCATTTCAAAGAACAAATAACCAGAATCCACAGTTCCATGTAATTTATTCCTCATTTTCATTTCTAAGACTTCTACTGTGTCTAGTAATAAAAATGTGAAGTGGATAAGAGTGTAATTAGGTTTTGTGTCAATCTCTGTATGGATTTCTTTTTCTGACAGTAGTAGGAAGCTACACTTGCTAGCACATGGAATACTACAGAGTATGTCTGAGGTCCCCAATGGTAGGAAAATGAAAACTGTATGCCTGATGTAAACAAAAGACCCTTCTCAGTAGTTTTCTGTAACATAATAAACTGCAGTACAGCATGGCGGACTTTAGTCTGGCAGAGAAAGTAACAAACATATCCAGGGTTTTTGTGTTAATGTTTATTGTTTTTCAGCAACAGATTCACTTAGATACCTCACTGCCAATAATAATAAACTGTGTCTTTAGTCCTTGTTTACATTTATGGCACAATTTTACTTTTAAAGAAATGCAAAAGAAAACATATGCCCCATCACATTAGTCTGTCTTGCTGTTTAACATCAGCTCTAATGATCTTTCAAGAGTCTGACTGAAAGCCTGGAGTTTCTCTACATGATGTCCCTTTAGTCTCTTGGAAAACATCACAGAATGCCTGCCATGTAAAATTAGGCCTAATCTTAATTATCTTGCTGTCTATTTCATGAGCTTAATTAACTTTTCTGAGTGCTTTTTTACACTGCAGTGAGGACTAAAACCATTTTGTCTTATTCAGCATTTCATAATTTCTTTTCCCTCAGTTTCTAGGACAACAAAAAGCTCTTCACAGTCCTAATTGCTATGGCAAAAGCTAAGATATGAGATTTGAAAGAAAAGCTATAACAAAAAATTTGAAAACATACAGCCATGCATACAAATAGAAGGATAGAAATCTGCAAATGTGGAGAGATAAACCATTCTAGCCTCTAAATGAACTGATGTTAGATATTTAATTATCTTGTTAAGTAAATTCAGATTACAGGATTCAAATCGTAGCCATTATAGGTCATCAGGCTGTTTTAGGTGAAGCACAAATTGTCTATAGTCCACAGTGCTCAAATCAGTTCAGAATAATATAGCAGTCAATTTGCATGGCCAAGCCTTCTTCCTTACTGCTCATCCAAATTTTCCTATAATCTGTCCACTTCTATAGCAAGGGAGAACTACACAATGAAGGTTGAGCACGTATTGTAGCATCTCACTTTCCTACTGCTAGAATTTCACTTTGTTTTTTCAGACTACAAAAACCATCCGTATACTTTAGAGAAACAAACACAAAGACTTTGCTTACTCCATTTTTTCCCAGGAGGCAAAAGGGCAGTTTTGGCTGTCTAAAAATCCAGAATGATTATTTTAATTAAAAGAATACTTTCTTCCAAGCTCAGACAAGCTCCATTAGCTATTACAGTGCATTTACTACATATGACTCTCTTCACCTCTACTGTGCCAGCAAGAAGCAGAGTGGTTTCATCTCTAGGCATGATCAGATGAGGACTCTGTGAATGATTAGCTGATATGCAGGTATTCAGCCAAGTTGCTTTTTAATAATATTGGAGACAGATTAGACAAGCGAAAAGCCAATAGCTAAAGGTCTAAGGTCTACTAGATTTTACAGAATATTTGTTCAACTTCTCAGGATTTGATCCTGAGTGTCAGCACCAGAAGACAGATTCAGACATAAAAATAACCAACACCAAAGAAAAAATAATCAGCTTAAGAGTCCATCCAGAAAACAGGGAAAGCTATGCTATGTTTTCTGTTGCTACTTTTCCCATAACACCCACAAACAACAACAAAATAGCTTAGCAATAACTTCATCAAAGTGAAAAAGAAAGCTCTATGATGGTAAATAACTAACTGTTAAAGTTAGTTATACCCCCATGTCATGATGGGATAATAACTCTACCCACTTGGCTCTTCTCCTCTGTTCCCCTGAACACCAACAAAATACCCTTTATACTAGAAAATAACTCACTGCATAAGAAATCAAGAGTGCCAAAGTTCAGATCTTTTCAATTCCATTTGTTTGCATTTGTGTATTTCACAAATTTTTGATTGACCAAAGTCTCCTGCTTGTGACCTGAGAAGTCACACAGGGTCACTTCTAGCAGCTATGGACTACAACCTTACAAGTACTGCCATCCCAGCCCTCTGCTTTTTAGGGCTAACTTTCAGAAGGAAGATGAAGTAAGGGATTTGGATTTACTGAACGCCTAGTATACGCTCCTTCAGCAGCAGGAAGAGAAATCGAGCACAAATATTATAACCCCATACTGCTATATAGGAAGCACAGTGTAGAGCATAAATACAGTGCACAAGCATACAATTGTACACTACAGCTGTTACATCTAATCTACTCCTTGAACTTCATGCTAACCCTTTCTTAACATACACCAGGGTATGGTTTTATCAGGACTTGACAAGAAAGTAATAAATTGAGTTATGGCCTAGACTGCTCACAAAAGCAGGTCAAAAAAGAGAGTCTTAATATAACCCATTATAATAAAGAACAAAATAAAGAAAAAAACAACTAGACCTACTTTTTACTTACTTTTTCCACATTAGTTTCCACAAACTTCATTACTTAAGCAATGGGTAACTCCAGTTTTATTTCTTATGCCTCATCCATCTATACCACCACAAATTTCCCTCTTTCCTCCCCCTCCTCCAGTTCACTACGATAGATGTGAAGCAGAACCAAACAGAACCTTAACGGAACCTTAACAGAACCAAAGAGAAAGTCCAGCTGAGCAAACTCAGCCTCAGACGAAAGCAAACGAGGTTCCCAGGGCCAGCACTGCCAACACACCCAACCCCAACGCCTTGGCAGTGTACAGAACAGGAGGGTACATCAGGAAAGGAGCAAGCAATTGCTGCCTCCCACTTGTGAGGTGGCCCCAGGGCTGAAGGGAAAAACAGCTTTGAGCTCCCTGGTATGCTTGTGTCACTTGTCCAACTTAGGAAGGTTGTCCATTTTACTTTTCAAGTTTCAAGCACAGTTTAAACTGGAGCAAAGTTTCATCTGAACTCTTCGGAAATGGAAGTGCCTTTCCGTTCATGACAAACCCCTCTCAGGAATCAGAGCCCAAAGCAACTTACTGTGACCAGTTCTGAAATGTCCTGTTAAGCCAGGACTGTTCACGCTGCTGTGAATCCTGTTGTGTCGATACAGAACCATCAAAACTTTAATCTTAAGGGAGGCTGAAAAGATTTATTTCTACGTAAGTGAAAAGCTGGAGTTCAAAGCTTCAACACATGAAGCTTAAAAAAAGGACAACATCCTTAAGTGGTTTAAGATTTGAATCACAGTTCCACCACCTTGTGGACTTGTAAATTGTTTTCAGCTCATGGAGTAACTATATTAAGTCCCACTAAATTGCAGAGCAATTTGATTAAAAGATCAAGTGAAATATTTCCCAGTTCCTAACTTTCTAGCACAAGGCTAATGGTGTAAGAAACCATTGCCTAGACAAAAGAAAAGTGCCATGGTATATCAACCATAAACCTATCACCTTACTGTATTTATTGTCTCTTGAAGTCAGTGACCCACTCTTTGTGCTACATTAGTCACTTTATAAAAAGTGACTGCTAGATAGCAGCTGTTCAGTTAGTTTTCTTAGAGCATGTGTCCTTAGCATGAGACTGAATTGTAAGACAATCACTGGGTTAGCTAGATACACTAATTTAAACTTCCATGTAAAAGCAGCAAGAACATTATTTGTTGAACCATTCAACTGCAAAGGACTCTCTGCAAGTGAGTATTAACAGAACTAGTAGCTATTTGTGTTCAGCTGCCTGGAGTGGTTTATATACTCTGGAATTCAATTCTCATTGAGAACTGCAGCCAAACATATATACACATGCATATGTAAACCTACTCAATATATATTTGAAGAGGAGGGAGGGGAAATACCCTAAGGAAACACCCCTAGCTAATTTGAAATTAAGAGTCTGACCAACCAGAAAAACTCAATACATGTACTCATATCCTCATATTTACTTACAGAGAGCAACAGGCAAATAAATGAAGTGGTAGAAAGAGACGCAGAAGTTCAACAAGTTACTTTTGTACAAAGAGAAAAAGTGGCTACGTTTCAGAAGTGAGAGTGTAGGTTTCATACCCATGCATGCTTGTGTACAAACCAGGACGTACTTTCTGCTGTCTCTCTTTGATATGAAGCAGGTGATTAGCAGTGAACAGATTGAAGGACTAACTGTCATGTAGGGTAAATGTTAAAAGAAAGCAAGCTCACGTTATCCCAGCTGCACCACCATAAATCTTTCAACTACTACTTGCTTGTTAAAGTGGAGCAAAATGAACAACGAGGGAAACAGGAACTAAAATAAACCCTAGTAAGTAACCCTTGTTCATAGCAGCTCAAAGCTCATTTAACTCATAGGCTCATTTAAAAATAAAAAAGTTTCCAGCAACAGTTAGAAAAATATGCTCATGACTGCATATGCAGTGAGTTTCCAGGTATGCTTCATGCTTGCTAGAAAATATACTAGAGTTTTATTTGACCTAGATGAATGGGGGGAAAAAAAAAAAACTCCTGCATCTGCAGAAGCCACTAGCAGCTTACTGATGCGTTCAACTGAGCCTCTTCCACGTTTTCTCTACTTTCATTAATATATAACCCGGCAGTCAGTACAAACAACAACAAAACATAGTTATTTCAGAAGGTAGAGAAAAAGCCAATACATAGCTAAAGAAAAAATCAACATTTGAAGACTTGTTTTTTGCTGTGCTTTTGCTTTTTCCTCTCAGTGTGTGTCCTGATGGTTTTCTACAGTTATGTCTTTGCAAGAGCTATCATTCAAATGAATATGAATTTAACATATTAACATATGAACATACCTCTCTGCTTTTGCAAGTCACAGATTTCTTCCTGTATTTTACAGGCTTTTAAGACTACAGAAGCCATGGAAGCACCACCCGACACACACACAAACATAACGCACAAACATATATATATCCTGGCATAATACACATGGAAAGCTCCAATATCCATTAATCGATTCTTTCCTTCCCACCATGCTTCCATTGCTATGCAAGTGAATATCCACTCCTTCACTTTACAGATTCCAATACATTTTAGCTTACACCATTTCCATGTAAAGATACTCCTAAGGTTTTGCAAGAAAATAAAATATTTTCAAAATAGGAAAGAGTTATTAGAAGGATGTGTTTCTATGAAATAAGCATTCTTTCTGAATTCTAACACCTGTGGGTGTTTTTTTAGATACTTTTGAATCCAGACTCTTTGTATATACGGCAAACTGGCTGATACAAATCGAAGGCAATACTACCTTTTAACATAGTCAAAATAGATAATATAGATATGTACATATTTATATACACATAAATATATCTATATCTGTATACATCTTGACTACGTTAAAAGGTAGTACTGCCTTTGATTTATATCAACTGGTTTGCCATACACTAGACAGCAGGATCAGAGGCACTCCTGTATCTCTCATGTTTTAATACTGCTTTTTCATCCCTGTATTTTCACTGTGACTTTTGCAGCCATAGGGCCAGATTTACTTCATTTTTGTTCTGGCAATGCAGTGGGAATTCCAAACTCTGCAAATCATACTTTGCAAATACATTAGCTTAAGTCAAAATCCTGAAGCAGTGAGAGAGTTATCCCATTCTTTCTTTTTCATTTTTCAAGTGGAATTTGCAAGAAACATGAATATGTATTTTCCTGCCCTTCTTACCACCACCATTCCCACTTGCATAGGCATTACAAAACAGACATCACTTTAAACACTATTTGCAAACAAATACAATTCAGTCATATATTTCCCCTTTTCCAGTGCAACATTCTTTTGCACTCATGCAGTCACTGTTACAAACAAATCTGCCACTGGGCCCTAAAAGAATGAAAGGGCAATTCTACGCATAATATTATGTTGCGAGGACTGTGGGGAATAAACACAATGGCATAGAACACTATTAATTCTTTAGATTAAGATTTGATACCTGCTGGAGAATAATTGATATGAATTTTATGTGAAAACTAGAACGATACACCTTTTTTTCAAAAAGCCAACCAATAAAAAGTGTTGCAATATCACAGATGTGCATA
The DNA here is from genome assembly GCA_013400755.1 of Pelecanoides urinatrix. Taxonomy (NCBI): domain Eukaryota; kingdom Metazoa; phylum Chordata; class Aves; order Procellariiformes; family Procellariidae; genus Pelecanoides; species Pelecanoides urinatrix. Next base: position 113,727 of record VZTQ01012958.1, on the reverse strand, counting down.
CTTGCTGTTACATCCAAGTTACAGAAGGCACCAAGTCACTGAAAACTGCTAAATAACAGAATAGGAAAACAAGAAAGGTGACAAAACACAAATCTAATATAAATTCAGCTGGCAAGGTCAGACTGCATGTTGTTTTCTGTGGGCACTAGCAGGGTCAGCCAGGCACCAGGAGTTGGTGATCATGGCAATTTCAATGTTTAACACTGGAACACAGCAGGATATAGGCTAGTTCTTCCCAAACATGGGGGCATCCTTTAAACACAAATATGAGACAGTAGCTCAGTTTGGAAGTGACAGAGAATAAAGGTGGAAAGCAACTTAGATAAGGATAATAATAAAAACAACAATTTTGGTTCTTAGGAAGGAAGGCTTGGGAAAAAAATCAAGTCTTCAGGAAAGCATACTTCTATAATCTTACTGTGCTGGTTTTGACTGGGACAGAGTTAAATTTTTCCATAGTAGCTAGTATGGGGCTATGTTTTGGATTTGTGCTGAAAACAGTGTTGATGACACAGGGATGTTTTTGTTACTGCTGAGCAGGGCTTAGAGAGAGTCAAGGCCTTTTCTGCTCCTCACCCCACCCCACCAGCGAGCAGGCTGGGGGTGCACAAGAAGTTGGGAGGGGACACAGCTGGGACAGCTGACCCCAACTGACCAAAGGGGGTCATACCCCATACCATATGACGTCATGCTCAGCATATAAAGCTGGGGGAAGAAGAAGTAAGGGGGGGACGTTCTGAGTGATGGCGTTTGTCTTCCCAAGTAACCATTACACGTGATGGAGCCCTGCTCTCCTGAAGATGGCTGAACACCTGCCTGCCGATGGGAAGCAGTGAATGAATGCCTTGTTTGCTTTGCTTGCGTGCGCGGCTTTTGCTGAACCTATTAAACTGCCTTTATGTCAACCCATGGGGAGGGGGAGTGAGTGAGCAGCTGTGTGGTGCTTGGTTGCTGGCTGGGGTTAAACCATGACACATACAGACATGGTCACTGAGGTCTCACGAGATGGATGTCTAAAAGAAGAGAAGGAAATAAAGAGAGCTGGTAACATTTAAAGGGCACAAGTGCAAGTTATCACAGTGCAATGAAAAGATAAGGAAGGCTTGGAAGACACCAACTTGGCTAATTCAGTTTTTCAGTGATTTTAAAAAGAAAGCTCAAAGTAGAAATTAGCTTAGGTTATTCTTTAATACCATTAGTCATTTAAACAAACACAAGAAGAAAATCTAGAAAGACCAATCTTAGAGGAATTAAGGAGAAATTAAAACTTATTTGGTAAGTAATTTAATACGAATACAACCACCGAAAGAGCTGGTTTGATACACAATAGAGAGGAAGTGCTGCTTCACAGTTCTCAGTGACTGATATGTTCAATTCCAGTTTGCCTCCTTCTTCACTGTTTGCCTCCTTCTTCACTCAGGATGTGATCAATGCTTAACATGACCAGCCCCAGTGACAGAGAGGTAAGAACTCCAGCCACTGCAGGTTAAACAGCATGTTGGATATTTTCAGGTTGGCAGTGCTGTTGAAATTCACCTTTGAATACACTGAGGCTGGTGCCTCCATGAATGGTGAAGTCCATCTAATGGCACACTGGGGCTGAGAGGGGAGGAGAGGAACCTGCCTCTGTGTTAGCGATCAGCGGTTTATCGACCCATTCTACTGTCCTAAAACCAATGCTTGCAAAACGCCAAGGGAAGCAGCTCCAGAACAGCTAGCAGTTATCTTTCAGATTTCATAAAGGACCTGGACAAGCTCAGAAAACTGAGAAGACAACAGAAAAACCACCTAGTGTCTACCTTTAAAACAGGGAAGAAGAAAGGGAAGATCATGGGGCTCAGAGCCCTGTCAGCTTACCTCTACTTCCCAGAAAACAGAACAAGAAAGTTTAAGCACCACAGAGGTAAAAAGTGAATGAGAAAGTGCCCCACAGAGTAGTTTAAGCAATTCTCACTCCTCCCTTCCTCTAACAGGGCATGGATCCCCCCGAACAGAGGAGAAATAGTAAGTGTTAATACCTTGACTTCAAGTCTCAATTATAAAGCTGTTTCAGATTATGTTCTTGTAAGAAATAAGAAAGCAAGTTAAGAAAAAGAAGCATGTAGGACAAGCTAAATAGCAAAAGTATTATCAGCAGGTTAGTGACAAGTTGCAGAAGGGTATGGAGTGAGGTTTTACAAAAGTCTATCCCAAGTCCAGAACTATTCAGTATTTCTTTACTACCTTGGATGAAAGAAATAACAGATATGCTTAGTAAATTTACAGGTAATATCGATCTGGAAAGGACTAAATTGAAGGACCAGATTAGAATTCAAAATCCTAATTAACTGAATTCTTACTGACTACAGCAAAGGGTAGGCAGTACTCAATAAGAGCAAAGGCAAAGCTCTACATTTCAAAGTAATCAGCTGCAGAGTCACAGGGTAACAGATGACTGCACACACAGCTGCACTGCAGAAAGAGATCTAGGACTTAACTGGTGCATTTTGTGATCCAAGGGGAAATGCATAATGGAATAGGTTTTATCACCCATGAGAATTTCCTCACTCATTTAAGTGATGAAGTTGCCCTCAGCTGGAGAGTCATGCCCAGTTCTGGGCATTAATTCAAGAAAGATGTGAACCAGCTGGAAAAGGCAGTAAGAATAATCAGAAGTTTGCAAAACAGAAAAGGCTGAAAGAATTCAAGTTACTCAGTCTAGAGGGATGAAGAGGGATGTGGCAAAAAAACATACGTACATTAGAATAAACTTGTAAGGTCCATTATCAACAGGACAATAGTGATCTTAAAGCTTGAAGGCTTTACCTTATGTGCCAACAAGAGAGTCTTAACATCCAAGACTTTTAGAAATGGAAGACAGTGCCCATAACCATTCCTGTTTGAGAACAGACTGGATAAACCTCTATAACAGTGTCCTGGTTTCGGCTGGGACAGAGTTAAATTTCTTCCTAGTGCTGTGTTTTGGATTTAGTATGAGAACAATGTTGATAACACACTGATGTTTTCAGTTGTTGCCAAGTACCCTCCTAGTCCAAGGACAGCTCCCATGTCTGCTGACTGAGCTAGGTGCACAATATGGGAGGGAACATAGTCAGGACAGCCAGCCCGGCTGGCTAATGGGGTATTCCATACCATGTGACATCATGCTCAGTATATGAATGGTAGGCGTGTTCCAGGAAGTACCGATCACTACTTGGTTATCGGTCAGTGTGGGTGGTGAGCAAATGCATTGTGCATCACTCATTTTGTATATTCTAAAATTATCATTATTATTTTCCCTTTTCTGTTCTATTAAACTGTCTTTACCTCAACCCACGAGTTTTTCCTCACTCTTACCCTTCCAATTCTCTCCCCGTCCCACTAGGGGGGCAGGGGGAGTGAGCAAGCAGCTGCATGGTGTTTGGCTGCCTGCCAGGTTAAACCACGACAGACAGATAGGCAGAAGCAGCATCACACTGATTCTCTAATGGCATTCAAAATTAATTCAAATAATCAAGTAAAAATAGTTGGAGTTGGGGAAAGAGGTGAGTGTCTGTCCTATAGAAAGTATACATCTGAATTATTTGAATTACAGTTGTGTTGGGTTTGTGTGGCAAGGTTTTGGTAGTGGGGGGACTACAGGGGTGGCTTCTGTGAGAAGCTGCTAGAAGCTTCCCATGTCTGACAGAGCCAATGCCAGCCGGCTCCAAGATGGACCTGCCGCTGGTCAAGGCTGAACCCATGAGCGATGGTGGTAGTGCCTCTGTGATAATATATTTTAAAAGGGGGAAAAAACCTGCTGCACAACAGCAGCTGGGAGAGAGGAGTAAGAATATGTGAGAGCAACAACTCTGCAGACACCAAGGTCAGTGAAGAAGGAGGGGGAAGAGGTGCCCCAGGCACCAGAGCAGAGATTCCCCTGCAGCCTGTGGTGAAGACCATGGTGAGGCAGGCTGTCCCCCTGCAGCCCATGGAGGTGAATGGTGGAGCAGATATCCACCACACTGGAGCAGGTGGATGCCTGAAGGAGGCTGAGACCCCATGGATAATCCGCACTGGAGCAGGCTCCTGACAGGACCTGTGGACTCATAGAGAGAGGAGCCCACACTGGAGCAGGTTTGCTGGCAGGACTTGTGACCCCGTGGGGCACCCATGCTGGAGCAGTTTGTGAAGAACTGCAGCCCGTGGGAAGGACTGACATTGGAGAGGTTCGTGGAGGACTGTTTCCCGTGGGAGGGACCCCATGCTGGGGCAGGGGAAGAGTGTGAGGAGTCCTCCCCTGGAAGAGGAAGAAGTGGCAGAGACAACACGTGATGAACTGACCGCAACCCCAATTCCCTGTCTCCCCTGCGCTGTGGGGTGGGGGCAGGAGGTAAAGAAATCGGGAGTAAAATTAAGCCCAAGAAGAAGGGAAGGGTGGGGGGAAGGTGGTTTTAAGATTTAGTTTTTATTTCTCATTACCCTACTCTGATTTTATTGACAATAAATTAATTTCCCCAAGTTGAGTCTGTTTTGCTTGTGACAGTAATTGCCAAGTAATCTCTCCCTGCCCTTATCTCGACCTACGAGCCTTTCGTTGTATTTCCTCTTCCCTGTCCAGCTGAGGAGGGGACTGACAGAGCAGCTTGGTGGGCACCTGGCATCCAGCCACAGTCAAACCCACCACAACAGTAAGAATGTCACATACTTCAGGCAGGCCTTTTCTGCTGATTCTCAGTGACTTCTGCATCCAAATTTTGTGTTGTATTGTCCTTTAAATCTCATTAGATTGCCAATTTATGGTACATATTCTTTGCAAATCTGGTATTACCTCTGCCTTCAGGAACTGAATCATGAAAAGGAAGAAAGTAATGATCTAGTTCTATGTTAGTATTTATGAGCTTTGCCACTGGAAGATGGGATTAAAGAAACAGAAGACAACTGACTGATGTTCAGTGTCTCATTTAAAGCTACATATCACTTAAAGCATACAACGCTTTCTGATGCCAAGCCATTATCTCTGCTAAGATTATCTATATATTGCCCACGGTGGTATTTGTCACTTGGGCAGACAATTCAAATGTGATACCAGAAATGCGGCAGTAGATGGCATAATTACGCTGTGATGTAGTGGAAATTTCAGCTCCACTCTTCTGTCTAAATCATTCAGACCAAACATTTAAAAAATAAAAATTCTCTATACCCAACACATTTTGCTCTCAAATTGAGAAAGTATGAAGCTGGCTGATCAACTATACAAGCAGAAACAATACAGTGGAAAATGGAGCTGTGTTTTCTTGTTAGATAAAGTTGTGCTCTAGGCCCAAATTTTTATAGCAGTGGTTAGAATCAAGCTGGAATTCAGGGTTTAAATCCTCTATGAGAGGATTTAGGAGAGCACTCTATGAGAGACTTACACATGAAGACATAGTATGTCTTGCTGGAAGCTGTAGCATTCCCAAATCAATTTTTTAGAGTGCTTGGGAATAGTCCAACTACCCCCAAACTTTATAGCATAAGCCTCTATGTTGCACAGTAGAAACTATGAAAAGGAACAGTTCCCCTGCATTTCTCTCCCAGACCAAAACAATTTCAAATGCATATAACCAAACCTACTAAATTCATCAATAATACTCAAGCAATTTGAGATGCCTTGCAACATCTCTTTGATTTTGAGGGCATAATCACAGAGAACAGTATTACTGCTCCCAGAGGGAAATAATTCAATGTGAGATGATGGCAAGGGACTCTTCAGACCTTGCAGATTCTATTCTCACATTCTCAAGTCAAACCAAGTTGCATCTTGAGGGGATTTAATTTAGTTTCTAAACTTAATAAGCTGGTTTGGGGAAAATGTTTTGCAAGAGAAATGTGTTGTGTAATTCTTCCTCTCCTTTCTCCTCTTCCCCTACGTACATCCTGGAACCCCAATGAGGCTTCCAAAATCGAACAAATATTCATCATTAGGCTCTCTTCTCCCAGTCATTTCTCCTTTGCAGGTAATGGAAATTTGAGTCCACACATAACAAGGAGTCTACAGCCTTCTCCCAACCCCTTGCAATATTCTCTGCTGGAGAATCCATTTCATTGCTGGGGGGAGGGTGGGGGGTTGTTGTTATTGTTGGTTGGTTTTGGTTTGGTTTTTTTTTTTTTTAAGAACTGAAGCCATCTAGATCCTTTTTTAGCTTTAATTTCTTTTACTTTTATTACTTTTATTTTTACTTTTTTATTACTTTTATTTCTGTCACTGCCCTGGCTGAGTCCTTCTTTACCGCAGGAAGATGTTCTCAGGTTCTGTCTTAAAAATGCTCTCTCTGAAAGAAGTCAGAGGCTTTTACATATTTAACTAGTAACAGGTGTTCTCTTGCCCAGTCTTTTGGAGTAACATCTGTCCCAATTCCCTATTTGCCCATAAAAGTCAAGTCCTGCTTGTCTCACAGGACGTAAAATTGTTCTCTGGAACTGTCCTGGTTTTGGCTGGGATAGAGTTAAATTTCTTCCTAGTGTTGTGTTTTGGATTTAGTATGTGAAGAATGTTGATAACATACTGATGTTTTCAGTTGTTGCTAAGTGCTAAGTTGCTATCAAGAACAGCTCTGTGCTCTACCAGATGCAGAGGCTGGGAGGAGGGAGCACAATGGGGTATTCCATACCATGTGACGTCATGCTCAGTATATGAATGGTAGGCATGATCCAGGAAGTAGTGATCGCTACTTGGTTATCGGTCAGTGTGGGTGGTGAGCAATTGCATTGTGCGTCACTCATTTTGTATATGCTATCATTATTATTATTATTTTCCCTTTTCTGTTCTATTAAACTGTCTTTACCTCAACCCATGAGTTTTTCCTCACTCTTATCCTTCCGATTCTCCCCACGTCCCACCAGGGGCAGGGGTGGCGAGTGAACAAGCGGCTGCGTGGTATTTGGCTGCCTGCTGGGTTAAACCATGGTTGCCAAATAAACTTTCCTTTTGTCAACGGTTTCCCTCAGTATTACTAAGACTACTGTTCTGTGAGGATACTAAACAGTGTACAGCTGATATTTAAAAAGAAAAAAACAACCATACCATTTACTCTAGGTTAACAGCTCAATACATTATACACTACTCTACATTTTGCCGGAGGAATGCCTGTTACACTTAAAAAGAAACTTTATGATAGTTGTTTTGTAGTTTATGATCTTTGTCCATATTGGGCAAACTCTGCTGAGGTTTGCAAATGCAAATACTGCTTTTTCCACCCTATCGGTAAAGATGATTGTAAGGGCCCGTACGTTTTTTCCTGATAACAGCTTGGACCTCCACATGCTCGTATGCTACAGTTTCTTTCACCATAGTATTCCAAATTCTCAAGGCATCTCTATTGTTTCAGGCACTATCTACCTTCAGAAATAGACCAAATCCACTATCTGCCAAGTTCTAGCTGCTCTGTCAAGCGTCCATTGTTTTTCAGAGTTTTTATTCAGTACCCAATCTTCTATTGAAGACATCTTGCAAACCAGTAGAAACCAGCTGCTTAACCACTTCAATTTTGCTACAGCTCCCTCTGCTCAGTAAAATCATCTCTCCTCCAAGTTTAATTTTTGCAAAGAATGCTGAATTCTTCAAGTTCCTATGTTTACATCTAGAGTTGACTCTACAGAACAGATCCTTTGATGTAACTGAGTGTCATTACATGTAGGAAGCCCCTCAGATATGCCCTGTCACAACAGCAACTGCTTCCTGAAAACCTGCATTATCACTCACTACCTATTTGTAGGGTCAAGCATGGTTTAATTTTTCTCAACTTATCTAGTCCTTTTAATCGCTCCATCCACAAGTGTGTTAGCACACTACCACATGTAGTATGCAGTAATTATTCAGAAATAAGATGGTTTACACAGAGTTTTGATTCCAGATGCTTGTAAGCTACAAAAAGCAAGCTTTTGCACCACCCATTACTCAGGTGTCTGTGATCTGCAGCTCTCCTGCAGGAAGCAGTCGAGGAATCTGCCTGCAACCACTCAAGAAGGGACACAAGCCACTCCTGAAGAGGGCAATGCCTCACAGGAAAGCAAGACAGAGGAGTTACTACTATTCAATGTCTTTCATTTTTCAGTACCTGCTAATTGAGTATTATGCTACTCAATAAAGGGACTACCAACCATGCTGTGAACATAGACAGGCCTTTTTCTGGACAAAACAGCTACCTCAAGTTTTCCGGCACCTGGAATTTTAAAAGACCTTGAATTTCATGCAAGATTAATTGAACTGGTGCTTCACAAATGCAAGTGAATGAGTCCTGTGTACTTTTGCAACAAACTGTAGTTCTCCAGATTTGGAACCCAATTTTTAATCTTCAGTTTCCTGCAATATCTTTGGACTCCCTTCCAACAAATTAGTACAAAATAAAAGTTTTATGGTCACTTTACTGAACCAAGAGTATGTTGTTACAGTATTAATTTGGAAATAGTATTTGAAAAGATGATATAGCAAAACAGACACTGCACAGAAAATAATAAAATAATGTAATACAGATCCAAATCACTGTCAGATCAATTCAAAGCTACTGAGACTTAATATAGTTATTACAAATAAATTATGATTATAAAATAATAAGTTTCAAAACAGCATTAGGACTTGCTCATGAAGTAGTCAGAAAAAAATTCAGGATTGTGGAAAAAAGTGTATGGATATTTCTGCATATGTGAAAGGGACAAAAAAACATCCAAAAGGCCCATTGAGTCGGCAGACTCAACTTCACTTGTCCCTCCAGGATGGGACAAAAAAGCACCTTGTGATGCTGATCTAGCATCCCTCAAGGACGAAATGCATTTCCAAGTATGCAGTAAAGACCACAGCACCAAAAGACTGCCAGCTTCTCAGGAGAGGAAAAGGTAAAAAAAACCCCAAACCACTCATATAGCTATTGGATCAGGGATTTATCCAAGCACCCTTGGAGACAAGGATCTCTTGCATGACTGACAGTTGGGCTGGCTGACCATGTGTTGTCCTGTCCAGCCATCTCTTGTTTATAAGCAGGATAGTATGCTATTTATCTATGGAGATGTGCATTTCCATTAGGTACATTACTTACAGAGCTGAGTGATGTTTGTTCCCCTTTATTCCACCAATTTCCTGTGTAATACTTGGTTCTACTACTTGGCTCCCTGGCAGGGTTAAATCTCTGTAAAGTGAGGCTATTTCTTTGCAACTGCACGTTTCCCTTTTCTACCTGATTCTTCAGAAATATGGAAACTCAATTTGTAGAGAGCTCAGCCTTCATCTGATCCTCTCAGGTTTCCTCCCGCTTTATAGCCACTATCATTATCGATTTGATAGGTAGAAATGATGTTACTTACAGGCGGTCTTGTACTTGGTAAGCCTCTCTTTTCATCTCCCAAACTACAAATCCCAGTCAGGAGGCCTGCAGCTTGAGCCATTTACACCTCCTACTGTCCTTGTAATGTTCTGCAAACCTCTGCAATCCAATGGTTCCAATTAACCGAAGGATTAACTAGCACAGCTCCTGTTTGGGTGCCTGCACAAAGCTTAAAAGGTTGGTTAGAAATGTAACACTGTAGGCACATTAGCAAAGGATTGGTCCCCTATCACGTAAGAATTACATACGCGTAATCTCGGGAATACTCACTATTTGACCAAATCCTGCTGGCTACGAAACTGTGAAGGGATGTTAGAAGCACAGCTGCCTCCTCCAGCAGCCCTGTCCAGGACTCTCCTGCCCGGCCGCCGGAGCCCATCCCAGTGCCCAGGGACCCAGGGTGTCTGCCCAGGCTGGGGGCCGCAGCTGCCACTTTCCCAGGTGCAGGCTCTCCCAGGAGTGAAGCTGAGCACATATCCCAGAGACACACACACAGGACATACACAGGACAGTGACACAGCCGGTCACACAGACTACCACGGTCAACGTGTTGTGGTCAACAGCACCCACGTACAGGATTTACATAAAACATAACACACGCACGCACGCCTGTTTAGATTCACAAGCACACGCACATTTGTGGATCTTCCGAGTACGAGCACAGATCCTCCTGTCTTCTCGGTATCCCTGCATGGACCTCGGCCCTCTTTCAACCCTGCACCACCTGGGGTATAAGGTGAGGTGTCTGGCATCACTGGAGGATCATGATACAGGGGTAAGACTGGTGCAGTAGCAACAGGTACTAAGCTTGCGTAGAGTGACTGAGGTGCTACAGCTGAATTTTTAGAAGGAACCTTACTTTTATTTTCACCTAATTTTATCTTTTCAATTTGTTGTTTCATTTTTGCATTATTATCTTGTAAACCAGCTATAGCAGACTTCTGCTGGCAATCATTCACCTCCCCATCCCACAAAAACCAAGCATCCATTTGTCTCAGTTACTGTCTTTAAGGGAATGGCACCTTTCTCCCATTAGTTCACCTGTTCAGGACACTGCTCCCTCTTGTTTTGTGTGTGCAGTCTAACCCAGAAGCACTAGTTGTATGTTTTACAGCTGTTGATTAGCTTGTGGAAATATCATAACTTGGTCTTAATTACCAAAGTAGTTGTTAAATAGCTTTAGTGTCAATGATTAAACTGTTTAACATATGAACTGGTCTGTGTCTGTATAGCATTTTCTCATTTGAATACAGACATGCTTTGACAGATTTTCTTGGACTCCAGATGCTTAATTGACCACACAGGCCTCATCTTGTGGCTGAGATATCTAACGAGGGTGTTTTCTCTGGAAGTATCATGAGGTAGCCTCAGATTCTGGTGTTCTTTAGCCACGAGCAGGATAAGGCCAGAATCAATGAAAAAGGCTTTAGGAATCAGCCTTCCCCCACTCCCTCCCCTGCCCCATATACAAAGCCATTTTCTAACACAGGGATGAGAATTCTGGGCCTCCAGCTGCATTTATGCCTAGATATCTAATGGATAATCATATAGGCACACAATAGTTTTCCTCTTGAGCACCTCCATTTAAAAAAAAAAAAAAAAAAAACCACAAAACACAGAGCATAATGAATAATAAAAATCTTTTTCAAAGAAGAAGAACTTAGTAATATTGAGACTCAGATCATGCATACATGCAATTCTGTGCACAGATTTCTGAGTCAAGACCAAATGACGGATACCAAGCATGTTGTGACTCCTAATATCAACATTTGACTAACCCAAACTATGCTGCTAGTACCCAGCTCATTTTTCATAAATCTGCCTAATTAAATTTGCAATAGCATTTTAAGTGGAAATCCGACAGATAAGTGTGCCAGGCATGACTGTTTTCAGTGCAATTGGATCATCATCCTGATGACAGTCACAGCAAAGAAAGAGGATTTAAAAAATTATCAGTCAGAAAAGAAGGATGGAGGAAAAAGGATAGAGCATGTGAGTGGGCACCTGGTGGCCAGCCAAAATCAACTCACCACATCAGTCATGCTGAAGTATTGGTGAGTCTTCATCATGAATGAAGATGCTTTTACGGCACACTGGAAAGGACACATTACAGCCTAGTCCTGAGTGACCAACGGGTGCTCAGCTCTGGCATCAATCCCTGCCCTAGGATTCACAGGAAAGAGTACTGTCAGCAAGCAATTCTCTCTCCTTTCCTGCCCTCTTTCCATGTCCTGTTTTTACAGGGGAATCCCAGGCTGAGTTGAGATGTTGTCCACCAAAAACTAAGTGGAAGTGACTGACCTACGAGCATTTGAATGCTATCACAATCAAGCTTGGATGCTTGATTGTGAATGTGAGCAGGAGGTTGATAAATGGTATTGCATGCTGTCTCAGGCTGAGCCCTTAAGGCTGTGCACGAGGAAGGTAAGCCTGAATTTAACCTCGAGCTGACAGAAGTAATCCACGAGATGAAGCAGACTGGGCCCTTGACTCTGCTCAGGATAGAAGGAAGAACCTTCCCCCTTCTTAAAGTGCCCCGACGTAACAGATACAATGCTCTGTGACACTGAGAAGCATGGATCCATGGGAAGCCCACCAATGCCGACTTGATGCAACCACATACCTGAATTAAAAACAGTGTTACCAGAAAAGCATGTCAAGTATCACTTACCGGAGATGCCTTACTGAGGGGAAACGAAGCACCCATTTGCCATGCAGATAACTTCTCTAGAGAAGTTGGCTACCTGCCAGGGAGCTTCTCTTCGTGATGTCAGTGAAAGGCTGCCAAGCCTAGTGAACCCTACAGATTACCTTCTGTGCCTACTATTCTATGTAGGCTCCAGTAATACTGTGATGAGGCAAGTTAGAACCATCAGAGAGACTATCCATCCCTTGGAGCAATGTTAAAAGGATCATGAGCACACATGGTCTTCTCCTGTATCCCAATCATAGGAAGGGGTTTAGGAAGAGACTAATTGATCAGGTGAATGCCTGGCTGTGAGGCTGGTGCTGTACTCAGTTAAGAATCTCTTTCTCTTAAAGATCTAGGGTATGGTAGAAGGGCCGCAGCACCCAGCCCACAACCTGTGGGAGCCCAGGATTGATCACCACATGGGCCAAGCTGTCCCATCATCCATTCCTGCCTCTAGGTTTTATGATTATTTATAATCATTAGTGCAAGTACTTCTTCCTTTTCATCTTCCTTATCCTCTAACACAGTTAGCATATTTGTTCTGGCCTCTGCTTGCTTTTTTGCCGTGCTCTATACTTTTACATACCAATTGGGTACAACGTAAGATCAACTGAACTAATACATGCACAAGCAGTAAAGTTAATAAACCCAAGAAACTGTACCTCAATGCTGTCTCAGGTAGTTTTTTCTAACCACCCTTTCCCTGGGATGTCTGGGAGCCATCCCCACCAGTCAAAAAGGTTTCTCAGCAAGTGTTTCATGCAGTATCTGAACATTACCTCAAATTTTATGTTTGTCCATTTCTATTCTCTGATCTTGGTCTGCATCTGTGCAGCAAGTTGTGTTAACCAGTATCCAAGTACCCTCCTTCAGTGACAAGCACATAATCAAATGCCATTTTGTTTTGCAGGGCTACCTAAGATGCTCATTGTACCTCTAACTGTAAGGCTGAAATAGCATCACCCATCTCTTCCATTACAGCAGATATGATAGCCCGTTAGAATTCTGATTATAATGCAGACTGGTAGAAGCCAATTTTTCAAATAACAAGTACTTCGCAGAGAACACTTTATCTTTTGTTTGGTATGCTGGGGTAAGTTGTGTCCATCTGTCCAGGAGAGGTCTGGATGTACTGAAATGCCAAGAAAAAAATGAAAACATTTTACTGTACAAGCGCCAGTCCAATGAACAGGCAGTATCTTATAGGCCTTAGAGCCACAAACCCCTTGTAATCTTTCATTCCTTAAGGTCTTACCATATACCAATTCTTACACATTAGTATATGACCAGTAATAATTATGCAAAACCCCAGGCTATAATTTCTAGAAAACAATCAACAGGTTCAGATGATACCAATAGGGTCATCAAAGTCTATTTGGCAGGGCTGTAAACTGTACTTCTGTTGACATTTGATCAAAGCAAGTTCATCCAGATCATCCAGCTCTGCTGTGACAGGTGATACACTCTGCACTGTGTCTGAAGACTGTTTTACCCTGGGAAGTATGGATCCATCAAGCAAGCCCTTGCACATGACTGCAGCATTAGCAAAACAAGCCAAAAAGCTGCTTTCAAAGTGTTCCTGTGTAGTTTTGGGTAGCACAAATAGACACAAAAAAAAAAACAATCCCAAAGAATTAAAATATTTAAAACTGTACAAGTTTACCTGCTTTAAAAAAAAAAACAGGTTTTTTTACTTACTGAAGAAAACAGTTTTTTCCTCACACACTTGTAACAACCAGCTGTCAAAGTAAGTGCTGGGCATACTTTCAGGAGGCAAGATATTAAATATACACTTTTTCAATGTAATCCAGCCAGAAAATTAATTTGCTATTAGAGCTTAGCTGGTATGCAAGCCAGGAATTCCAGATAGGCCTTTAAGTGCATGACAAACTGAACACATTCTTCATATCCCTAACAGAACACTTAAGAACAAGTTAAATCACAAAACAAACCAGGATAAGTGTCATGCATATATAATCTGTTTCATCAGTTGGATAGTTAAAAAAGAAAACAAAAAGGTCCATCGAAGCAGTTCAGGTTGATTTGAGAGCTTCTTCTCCCTCCACAGATATTATATACTGATGGGTTAATAACTGCTGTTATAATTCACTGACAAACATGTACATTTCTCCTGATCAACACAGCACTTGCTTGTGTCAATTTTTTAAATACATTTCTAAATACTCCCAACATATTATTCTTTTCAGCAAAACCTGTGAAAAACTCAGAGGAGGAAACCTACAAGAATAGGGATGCAATTTAACAGAGGGGAAAAAAAATATACTAATAGCCAGATTAGGAAAATGTGCAGCAAAGTTTCTTGCAGCCTCAACACTCTTGCTGTGGTTGAGGTCAAAGGAACCATGCCAAGACACACTTAATGTCGACTAAAATGATGGTTGGTCCCGTATCTGTGCAACTAAACCAGCAATTTAGCGCTTATGATGAAACAGAGCTCAAGCACTTTCAATCCTTATTTCAGTTTGTGTAGTACTGTTTCTCAAGCCCATAAAGCTTGCTCTTCTAAGCAAAAGTATAAAATGTTTACAGTTAATATGATGAAAATACAGGTAGTCAGCAATTCTAGCAATCCAGAACCCCAACTATGGACTATGTGGCTATCTGTATGCAAAAGGCAGAGCTACTCACTACTTAGCGGAGAAGTTGGACACAAAAAATCAGTCTCCAGATCAGGAGATGGAGTTAGACGCTGCAGAAGTCTTCAAAAGCTATGCATTCATAAACAGATATATGTAGATGAAGAAAACGGAAACTAGAACACATCAGCATATTTTATGGTGAAGTTGATATTTCTGATCCCTCTTCTATCCATCCCCTTTGAGAAAGTGTAATTTATAAAATGTTGTTCAGAGACTTTTGGTTCCAAAGATGCTAAAAGCAAATTTGGGGTCTTTTTTTGCCAGGGGGTGAGGGGCTCTTTTAAACACACAAAAGCCAAACAAGCAAATCACACAAACATTTTTTCCCCCCATAAATAATTATAGTGCAAAGTTTCCATTGAATTTTCAGAATTCAAGATGCATGCTCAGTTCCACATGTAATTTCAACTACTTAATGAGTAGCACTCCTTACTAATATCAACCAGCATTCTACATCAGTTTCAGGACTGCGTCAGCTCTCTGTGGCTGCATTCAGCTACGCAAACTCAATGGTTCCAGTGGAATATTGTTGCAAGATTGCTATACAGGTTTACAGCCAGAGAATCAGTCTGTCCACATGTTCTACCACTATCATACTCCTTCATCTTTTAGCACTAAGGGGAACTAGGAAGGAAATTAGTAATAACCAGAATAAGTGCACCTGTGCATATGAAGAAATCTAAGATGGACATTCCATGTGAAACAGGTGAAGAGCTTCACACTATTAGGTATATTGCTACAGGGGAAAAAGCAACAGAAGTCAGATCACTGAGTTACTCCCAGAGATCTCTCAGGTACATAAAGTAGGCTCTACGTCCTGTTCACGTTTCTGTGCACCTTCCCAGCAAGTGAAGCACTGTAATCAATGGGCCCTCTCCAAATGAAAGCTTGGCAAAAGCCTTCACACCAACCTTGATCCACTGTCAGATTACTGCATCATCTGTTTCTGCAAGCTTGTATCATACAATAGACAGTCTGGATTAACGTTCATCATTTTAACAAGTGTATTCCAAAAAGCAGAAAGCTATGGATTACACAGTTATCACAAAGGATTTGTGACTGAGCATAAATTCCCTAGCATACACAAAACCAATTCTTCTTTCTAAATGCAGATTCCACAGCTAAACCTCCATTGATTACACTTTTTTCCCCATCATATTCAGGACATATTTAAGAAAAAAAAAGCAGAAGACAACTACACCCTGCAAGTTGATGAAGCTAAAGCAGAGCACAGACTCAGCAGTTCTGTAGCAGTTCTGTAGCTAACTAGTCTTCTCAGAACTATACACTTGCCCAAGTGTTTCCTTGCCCCCTTTTTCTCTTTTTTTGAAGGTCCAAGCTATTAATTCACAGAAGTCAGTTACTATTCACCACAACCGCTATGCAATGTATGAATTATTCACCATAACTTTAATAGATTCCCTTATAATTAACAAACCACAAACATCCACATCACAAATGAGCTACAGCTGATGTAGGAGGAGCTCATTAGTACTCACTCATACCAGGTGGACACATGTTCTACTGTTACCCAATAATCCCAGATGTAGAAAATGCAATATTGTAACAGAATGTAGACAACATTGAGTAAAAAGCAGCATAACAAACACACTTCTTCTATAGAGAAAATATATATAAGACTTCCTTTGATTTCTAAATTTCGTACTTTCTGTCATTTTGCACTAAAACTAGCAAATAACTCACAAGTAAATTACCAAGCACCTGTTTTGACACCTGGCTGCTTTCAGATCTCAGCTTTCTCATTTGTTCCATCATGCTTGGCTCAACGCCTTAAAGTAGCTTTAACTTCTATTCTTGCAAAAATAAACTACATTTAGGCATCATCTTATGAGAGTCAGAAGGACTAATGGATCACAGTTGAAAAAGTTTTCTTTGGAAGAAAGACCACTGCTGAAAAGCTGTGTTAACTATTAATAAGTGCACTGCAGAGATAATCAAGAGCATTCTCAAATCGGGAGTATTTGTAAAGAATGCTCTTTAACTGAAGTGTTATCAGAATAGTTTTGAGAACAAAAAAATAAAGGGATTATTAAATACCCTGAACTTACCCCAAGCTGTAGAAAATTCATACACCAAATTTTTGAAGTACTGTTTTCAAAATTGCCTGCAGGACCTGCAGTTTATCATTTGTATCGGCCGCCATCCCAAGCAAATGGGAAGCGGCAGCCGCAGCACCAGCAAGAGAGCTGCCGGTGCGGGGTCCCCGGCGGGCTCCGCGGGAAGAGGGAAGCGGCCGCCGCCAGCGCAGGCCACGGCGGTGCCAGGACCCACTAGATGGCGCTGTTCTCCCGCGCCGTGAGGACGTCGGGATTTGGACCGAAAACAGAAAGAATAGGAGAATATTCACTGGCGGGACCGTGGGGGTTTTTTTAAGGAAGAAACTAGGATAAAGCTGCAGAACAGTATTTTATCAGCTTTCTCCTTATCACCTGTGTGAGTGGTACTGGCGCCATCACATCTTTTTCTTGAGGCAACATCAAATCAGAAAATTAAATTTTACCCTAGTGTTACAAGCATGGAGCAGTAATTGTTGTTCTCCAAAATAAGTCAAGGCCTAGACTGCTCTAGTGCATATTATTCAACCAAACACTAAATTATACCGTGGGAGAGTCTTCTTACTTTACTAATTCAAAGAAAGAGTCAATATGTTTGAAAATAATTTACACAGAAAATATAATTCACATTGTAGGTAAAAAAAAAAAAAAATTAGATTGTAGGGAACAGAACCTGACCTTTTGTTTCCTGAACTTTTTCCAGTTTATACACTGATAAATGTCACAAGTTCACTGCACACAAAGAGAAAGACTATTTTTTCCAGATGGCCTATTCCATTTTGTCTTCATTTCAAAGTAATAGTCTATGTCCTTCCATGCCCCTCTAGGGCATACCAGGGGGGGAAAAAAGATAGTATTTTCAGAACATTTTGGTGTAAAAAAGGCAGTTGAACCACAAAAGGTGGTAATTTTCTGCTGGAAAAAGAAAGTTACACACACAAAAAAATAGTTATATACACATGGGATTACAAGGGGAGGAATAATGGGTTGAGTTGTAGGGAAACTTTACTGAAGGAGGGAGGGGGAAAAGCGTGGAAAGCAGTAAGCCACTAAAGCACAGCAGACTGCATCAGAAAATAAGAGTCACAATAAAAACCAGTGGAGATTTAATCATTAGCAGTTTCAATAGAATTTAGAAAATAGGTGTCTTATTGCTGAAGGCCTAAATGAAGTTAGAGGAGAAGAATTCAAGACAGCAAGTGCAGGTGGTCACTGAAGAATCACATTACAATCTACCTTTCCTAGCCTCTAAGGGAAAGCTCAGAAACAAGGCTGAACCCAAAAGTTAGTTTGAACATATGTTAGGCAAAGAACAAATTCAGTCCTTGCTCAAACAGCAATACGTAGAAAGCAATCTGCTGATGAAAACTGCTATTATACATGCAAAGTTACCATCACACCTCAAGAACGTAGTATAAATTTTAACAGCATTTTTAAGGACATAGGATTACATTAGAATGGTTGACGTAAAATTGAACTTCTTAAACGAAGCAATGATTCTGATTATAAAACAAAGTTCATTCTAAGTATGACTGCAGAGGTTTAATTTAATCTTTCAGATATAAAATTGGTAAACATGTTAAAGGTTACCAACAAAACTAGCAAGTAAGCAAAAAAACCATGTATTTGTGATATTTTCTGTCTTTCCTTAACAAAAAAAATTACTGCCAGATTAGATCACTCAGAAAGTAAATTAATAGGTAATATTTATTGTAATTGAAAATTGCTAGTAATTAAAAATAATGTTAGGAATTTAAAGCTAGATGTTAAAAAGCCTGATAGTACTGTTTCTAGTTTTACTGGAACACTGGGCTATGTCTACTGTTTAAGGATAAACAGACTTTGTTCACTTATGGTACTATTATATTACCAATAACAAATTGATAGCTTGGTGTGGTGAACTGACCTACAAATCTATACTTAGGTTTAAACATAAAAGATTGCCCTGGACACATCAACAACTTATTTGGGCTTCCTATGCTATTAGCTTACTAGGTA
Organism: Pelecanoides urinatrix; assembly: GCA_013400755.1. Taxonomy (NCBI): domain Eukaryota; kingdom Metazoa; phylum Chordata; class Aves; order Procellariiformes; family Procellariidae; genus Pelecanoides; species Pelecanoides urinatrix. Next base: position 94,985 of record VZTQ01012958.1, on the reverse strand, counting down.
GCTTGTTATATTTTTTGTTCACCATAGAAGGTACTTTTCAATACAGAATAATACAGAGTAATGGTCTGGATGGAAATTCTAATTCCTCTAATTTTAAATTATAACCTATGTAACCACTGGAAAGTACAAAATGCTTGTTGCGTAATGCCAGATCCAGTACAGATTTTAAAAGCACTTCCTTACATTTTCAAACATGTTTCTGCATATATTAATGATTAATACAAATGTTTTTATTGGAAGTTGCCACCTTTGTTGCATTAATCCATTTTATATTTTGATCAGTCTCATTCAAGGGATATGAAAAATTGCCCTAAGAATATTAAAACAGATATGTAAAGGAGGTTGCTAAAAACCTAACCCCAGTTACCATCATCTGAGGAATGCATGCAGAGATGAACGGACCAAAATTACCATGGTTCAGCTCCTTCAAGCAATGCTACCTACTGCAAATTGAGCCAAATAATAGCTTTATGTAAAGTATTACGGACCCCAAGGACACAGTCCTGTACTGCTACTGTCAGACTAAAGAGTTGTAGTTTTGAAGACTCTCCCTACCTCACTTATCTGAATAACACGGGCAGCTTGAATAGGCTTTTCAAACACTCAGCATTAATTGGTAACAGAGACTAGATCAAAATCAGCCGAGTTCCTTTAACCTCCCCCAAATACCCTCACATCTTCAAGTTTCACTTCATGTAATTGTAAAAACAGGTCTACTGTTACTCAGCTCTCAAGGATGGCATTAACTTCATTAGGTGTTGTTTGTACAAAGATTTAAGCTCCTCATAAGAACATGCACAGAGGTATTTTAGACTAATGAGGCACTATTGTTATAACCTATCACTGCATAATTGCAATTTCTTTGTAAGTAGCTGATGTGGTGCAAACTTTCCTAAATGGTAAATACTGGCACAACAATCAGTTTTCATTGATGTGTACTTTAAAATAAATCTTCCCATTAGGCTGCAGGCTGTATACCTACTAGCTTCAGACAAACACGATTTAAAAAAGAAAAAAAGAAGAAGGAAACTACACACGTGACCAACACCTCACCCATTTGCTGAGGAGTGCTGCAGCCTTCTTCCTTCTCCGCGGCCCCACTCGGCACCCTGATCTGCTGACCCGACACACAGCAGCAGCAGGTAGGCTCTACAGCTATGACTGAGTGACAGTCCAGCTCACCCCACTTGTGCTTCTCAGCAGCAGCCTTCAGTGACACCCTCAGTTCGGGTATTTCACTGTCTGCTCTCATGCTAGAAGAGAAGCAACCCCAGAGGTCTGGGTAGAGAGTCTCCTCTGTCGCAAGTGCAGAGTCACAAGAGCTAAACCGTGTTATTGCAGCTGTGCTCCCGGTGGCAGGAGGGACAGGTGGAGTCGGTCAACTCGGCAGATGCAGCAACTAATGCTCTAGGCAGGACGAGTATGTATAGCAACTCATGCACAACACCTAAGAGTGTCTTGGAACGAAAAAAGTTAAGCAAATCAAGGGAAAAACAAAAGCAAAACCAAATAAAAATCCAGGTTGCAAACAGGATGTTTGCTTCTGAAACAGTTTGCTTCTGAACAATGTAATTTCTATGTTCTTCTTTGCCCGCCAAGAAGGAAAGACGCGAGGCTTATGTATTTAAATCATGTACATAGCTAAATATAGTAAAATCTTCAAGGGAAAAGAGCTGCACCTAAACCTTAGTTCCCCCATTGCCCTGATAAGGCTCCTTCTGACTGCCATACCTGGACAAAAAAAGCTTTGCTTTTAGCACAGTTGCATAGAGAAATACAGCAGATTAAAACAGATGTTTGCATATGCAGGGACAGAAATCTGTCTCTGAAAAGACATTCAAAAGGAAAAAAAAAATTTAAAAAAACCATGTATTTTTATTTCACTTTCAGGAAGCACTCTCCTGTGCAATCACATAAGATTAAACTTGTCTCTCCAACTCTTCCTCCTATTGTTTCTGTTAAACACAAGAAAAATATATGGTAAGAGGTAGGAAGGGAATGTAACAGCTGGGCCCACATTCTGATCAGGACTACATCAGAGCCACTCTTCTTATAAAGAACAGAAAAACAGGTTTGAAGGCCTTAAATTTACTGGATCTGTTTACTTTCTTCATGGGCTAGTCTAATCACTTCCTGAGAAAATCAAAGTAACTAAATCCATGATTTGTTCAGACTGTCTTTATTAATTACTGTACGCAAGTTTCTATCAAGTGAGGTTTTTTCCATGCTTCCTACCTACAAACTAAGTTCACTGTTGCAGCACAGGGTTGTCTGACAGTGATGTGATTAGAAGTCTGATGAAGCTTCTTGTTCACCTCAGTGGGGTTTTGTATAGAATCTCAAACACCCTTCCCATTTTAACAGTTTGCTACACTGATATATTACAGCTGGCCTTTGTTAGAGTTTTACTCCTATTACCACCTTGTTGTTGTTTTACTGACAACTGTATTACTAGCTGCTATCTCACCAACATTATTACTGTCTCATGCATTTTCCTGGTGCTGCTACACTAGCTAAACGTTGCTGGAATTTCCTATTTTACTCACTAATGCCTTTGGCCATGCAGCCCTCGAGAGGGGGTGTCACTGCACAGTCAGCAAGGGTATTTTACACTGTGCAGGCCAGTGCCTCATTTACCAAGTGAAGTGTTTGATAAAGCAGAGGTCTAGATAGAAGACAGCTAGCATAAGCTCACCTCAGAGATGATGGTACTATGCATAAGCAGAAATTTTCAACATTTCACAATGCTGCTTACTGAATTTATTTCTTCCTTTCATGTCAGCAGCCACCAGCTTGGTAAGATACTGTCACTTCTTATTCTTAGCAAGATTTTACTCCAGGCCTGGCTGTAATCCTCACCATTACCACAGAAAGTTTGAAAACATGACAAACTCATCAGATTCAAATGCATAAATAATCAACAAAAAAAAAAACCACCCAACAACTTTTTATCTTCTTACAGTACTCAGAGAAGAGAATAGAAAGAAAATCAATTCTCATTTTTTAATGCTTGGACTGATAGTACTGCAAGCCTCTAGACATCACTTCAAGAATGAGAAATGCAGCCATTTACAAAGCTGAATTTTTTTACCTTTTTAAAGCATACCCTGTAAACATCTGTAAGGCAAAGAATGGGCCATTCACTCAAATAAGCAGCACCCTGCAAAAATCAGATGCTAGTAGCCTATTTGCTTTACATGCCTATAATTTGTTTACTACCACAGAGTCTATACTTTCATTCTCATCCAAGCAACTCAGGCCAGGCATTATTAATAGCAGAAGTTCTTCAATCAACCAGAAGATATATTTTTTTGTTATTAACAAACCCAAATCTCTCATTCATACAGGGCAACAAACTCAGATACTTTTTGTCTTATATTTCTTTATCAGCCTCTGGTGCTCAAGCACTAAAGCTGTACATACACCTAATTTTTAGACTTCAGGGTTTCCTACTGTTAGAATAAAATTTTACAAAACCCCATCTTCCAAGTCAGAGTTGCCTTTCGTAACCCCATCACATCAGACACTCTTCTCCACCCCAATGGCTTTCTTCCAAATTCATTGGGTGTGGGTTTGTTTTTTCAAAAACTCTTTCCTGCCTGGAAGTAGAGGCTCCCAAACACAGATAAGCCCCAATACTCCAAGTGGATAAGTCTCATCTATGTGGCTCCAGAAGTTGAGCAAAAGAGAGCTCCAGGGGGAAGCAGGTGAGCATTCATACCCTGGAGTGAGCACAACAGCATCTACTGAGGTGACCACCATGCCAGAGAGCAAGAGAGATATAGTTTTAAGTGCATGTTCCTACAACAAGATTACTGAAAAGAAAAACAGTCACTGGCTTCCAAAAGCATGGACACCACACCATTCAGTTTGTTCCTATATACCTCTAGGTGTCATTCTATGCTACATTTTCATCTACCTCTCTCACTGCACCTGACAAGTTGAAGAAGTTCTCTGTCTCCTTGTTCCATGAACGTGTTTGTGATTCTGCCAGTCCTGCTCTCATCCAGCATTCAGAGAAGCACAGAAGGAGCCACAGCAATCCTAAGTATCTGCCTGTAGCATCCCACATACTCAAAAAAGTACTGGTATAAGTTTAAGCAGAAACAGGCACAACTCAAAACTCACTGCATACAAACTGAGTATATCTCACTGTTGCAGCCTAAGCATAGGGTTGAACTGATCAAACACAAGTTCAAGAGGAAAACGAAGAAATCTAAGGTTAGAAGGACAAACAGAATATAGGAACCTAGATATAAAGCTTATCTAAAAACGTCCAAACCAATTTTATAGTGAACTAGATCTGATCTATATTTCATTCCTGAATTATCTGTGGAAAGGTGCACTTTTCAAATGTACAATTCAGAGAAAAAATACTAGTGTTTGCACAAGCTTGGTTGAGGCAGCAAAAAAGAAAACAAAAACTGGAGGCAATCCTAACCATAAAAGACAATGTCAGCTCTGAATCAGAGCTGCTGCTTCTTTATATACCACAGAGAACAAAAATTATGTGAGCCAAACCCATAAAGCAAGAACTCTGTGCTTTAGGCTACTAGTTAAATATTACTTCCCGTCCTCCTCCCTCCCCCCCCAAATATTCTACGGATCGTAATAGACTAATTATGCAGAGTCTTATTCGAATTTACAGGCCTGTAAATTCTGAGACTCAGAACAAACTGGTGAAACACCCATTCATCCATTCCCCTCCTCTTTATTACAAAATCTATAAGGTTTTGTGGCTGCACTCCAGCCAAGATGTAAACTCTTCTAAAGATTGTACATAAAAACATTCACTACCATCTCAAATCACTAGTATGACATTCTGCCACAAGTACAACAGCTGGTTTATTGTTGATTTGATTCACTCTTGGATGGTAATAAAATTGAATGTTTTGTTCAGAATATATTTCCTGCCATTTCTTTACCTTTTTTGTTTAATAACAAAACGTCTCCCTTTATCATTACTTCAACCTGTAATGTCTATGCAGTTTCTTAGCAGTTACCTATCACAAGGCATAAATGCTTTCCTAGCATAAATGAAAGTTCTCACTCTGAATACCCAGAATTTATCACTTTTTTCTTCCTATCCGGTAACATGAGATCATTTTAGTAAAGACATAGGGACTTAAAATAGGTGCAACACAATTGGCATTGCTAATATGTCTCCAAGTATCTCCTTCCTCAGAAGAAATACTTCAGGAATTGAGAAAGCAAAAATAAACTACTATTTATTTTCCTGGAGTAACTCACTCTGAACAAAATTTCACAGCAGTCATGAAGATAAAAGAATAAAAGAGACTTGTAAATTTTTCAGGATAAATTCTAACCTTTCAATGATGGCCATTGCAGACTGAGAATAAAATTGTATGAGGTTCAAGGACACCAACAACTTTTTTTTCCCCCCTCTGTCTGCCTATCAGAAACAATTGCAACAGTGCTAGACTCCACAAGATATAGTCTAGCAGGTAAGCGATAACGGAGTGTCAGTAACAAAGGTCAGAATTAACGGGCATAGTTTGATAATTGAGAAAAATAAGGATACACTTGGCCAAACATGCATATGGAGTTGAAGTAAAGTACATTACAGGAAGAGAAACAAGAAATAAAGGGGAAAAGCTGTTTTCATGATATGGGACAGCAAGAGACAGAGTCAAAAATGTATGCAAGTGTATAATCCACTGAGCTACCAGTTTCTTTGGAACATAAAGAACAATTCTCTGGGGAGAAGTCTGTGCAGATAGCCATACCATCAGGAGTATCAACTTCTCCCCACACCTGATCCACTGCATCAGAAAGAGAAAAGATATTGGTGTCTGTTAACTACTGCTAAGACATCTGAAGCAAGCAGCTGAAGAAAAGTAAGTACTGTATCTGCCACACGCCTCTATAGGTGAAATTTCTGTAGGTATCTAAACCTCCCCTGGACAATTTTATGGATATCAGGAATCAGAAAGACAGAGAGTGACTGACTGCTTTAAAAATTTGCATAGTGATTATAAACTACAAGGTTTGCATACGCTTGCATCAACATAGGGTATGACTGAGGCTGATCATACAGCTTAGATCCCCTTCCAATAAAAATGTCATGAAGTCTTATATTTTATACAGGCACCATCAGGTCAGCCCTTTTGGGGTCCTAACTGCAACTGACCATCTCCTTCTTTTCCAGCCCCAAAACAATCTCCAAAACATCTCAAGATCATAGTTGTGCAGAGGTACTAGAATCAATACTAAACTCAGTTTGTCTGAGCCTGATAATGAGAGGAAAGCTCCATCCCTTGGGCATATAATGGCATCACTACCACCACTGTACCTCTCTGCTCCCACTAGAAATGCATCTTGTAGGCCTGCTCCTCTTCTTTTCATCAATCCAGGCAGTTACTGCTGCAACACTCAAGAAAGGTGAGCCCTCTTAATAAGCCGCAGCAGTAAGAGTCTCAGGGCACTCTCACACAAGCCTGTTTTGCTTCACAGAGCCACGCATAACACCAGTGTCACGGCAACAAAGTTCATGTGGTGGACTTGGCAGTGCTACGTTTACAGTTGGACTTGATGATCTTAAAGGTCTTTTCCAACCTAAATGATTCTATGATTCTATGTAGTTAAGCCTCAGCTAGTCCTAAACTAGCTCAGTAATACCAGCTGTGTAGCCACAAGAGCATTTAACTCACCAGCCATGTACCTCTCCTGGCTAGTATAGCCCTAGCATGGACAAACCAGAAGACCTTCAGTACAGGCATACATGACGTGGTCATAAAATTGCAGGCCAGAAAGCAAAGACTTACCGTGTGGTAGCATATGATGGAATACAGCAGTTTAGAGGGTGGCACCGTGCTCTGTAAGAGAACTTAACTGTTTTGTGGACAACAACAAGGATGCATAAACTTGAAGGAAGGAAATCGTGTCATGGTTGCTCCTTGCTGAAAATGTCCCTGCAATTACCCATTCAGGGAAAAATTCAATTGTCCTCTCTCCGTACTTGCTCTTTAACATACAGAAGGAACACAGTTGTCATTCTGACTTTTAATGAAGGGTTTTCATTACATTTTACTATACAAATAGATTGTATTCAAAGATAAATATTTCATATTAATGATTTACGAGCTCACTATGTCACTTAAGTTTTCTGATCATTTTTAAGGATGTTTGTTTCTGTAGAAAGAATAAAGACTTCCTATCCTAAGTGGATAGATGTGAACAACACAACAGAGCCAAGGCCAATTCTCCTTGTGACTAGAGGAGGAAAATAACTTTTGTTTACTGTATTTGTTGAAGGTTATATAACTTGTTTTATGGAGGAGGAATAAAGTACAGAGACTTTGCCTAGCTAGCCAGAGAGCACTGTGTTTGTAGTCTATGATGTCTATGATCACGCAGGATCAAGTAGAAGCAGAGTAGCAAAAAGGCCTAGACAGCAGAAAACCGAAGATGTATATAGCACAGATACTGAAGGAGGCATTAATTCATAACATTTAACTTGGGAAAAACAAGAAGTCCAACTCAATTTCCAAGCAGCTTAAATACTGCTCCTAAGTACAAGTGTTCAATTTTTTCCATTTCACAGGGAATACCTAAGATAATGAGAAGCGTGTACTTCATTCCTTTTCTGCCTTTTTTCTTTCAAGACTTCTCATATTTATTCAGGATTTTGACTTCCAAGGAAATTGCTTTTTCATCTCTACCTTTGCTTAGCTATTATGCTAATCCTGTATTTTAATAGTTACTGTTTCTCCTGTTGTTTCTGACATTTGTAGATTTCATTACAGTTTGCTTAATACTGATCACGAAATAAATTTTATATTTAAAAAAGCAAAGATTAGGTATTTAGTCGTGCAAAGAAACCAGAGACAAAAAAAAAAAAAAACAACCATGGAGAAAGACATCACAGTTTGACTAGGCATCTTTGAGCTTATGAGTAAAACCTGGGAACAGTCCAAATGCATTTGTATTGTTTCACAATCTATTTATAGATGCTGAGAATAGAAAGACAGGACTACATTCCACATGTTTGTTCACTCTCATAGACAAACCCTTATTACCATGCAGGCCCTAAATGAAGTCTAACAGAATTTCTGGAGGCCTTGGGGTGCTAATTTGGTATTGTAAGAGGACTTGCAATCTAAAGAAACATCACTTATCATTTTCTTTGCTAACCTAATCATTCTAGTCATCTTCAACAAACAGAAAACTGTGTAAATTTGTAGTTAATGTTTGCCAAGTCCTATGGAAAAAATGGTTAGGCAAACTGGTTTTGTTCAGTTGGGTTTTGGTGCATTGAGAATTAAAAGATTACCTGTATTTAAGCTGAACTACAATAACTTGACTTTGTAGCAGCTACATGCGTGTAGCAGCTACATGTGCACCGATTTGTCACTGGAGAAGTGCAATGTGGTAATTTTGACATGTCAGGACAGGTGGATATAGTCACTTCTGAAAGATATACAATTATGTTATTCAAACTTGGGTAATTAGGGACAGGTAGGTAATACACAAAGTAGATTTTATGACAGACCATGTTACAGTTTGTGATACAAACCTATCGATGAAACGTCATTTGAATTAGAGTTCTTGTTTTACATTCCTTCTTTTTCTTAATTCATCAAAAGAAGTTACTGCTATTAATAATGACATTCCAAAGACCCAGTGCATGTAGATTTGATGATTTTTGTTTCCAAGTAAACCTATGCAGTGCTGCAGATAAAAAAGAAAAACCACCTTATGATGTCACATCAGTATGTTACTCATTAACTGATTTTAAAAACTAGCCTGAGCTGGAGTCACATTAAGACTGCACTTCCTATAGCGGTGAAAGGCTGTGCGTTTGAAGGATTGCTCTAGAACTGAACGTACCTAACTCTGCAGTTAACTCCATTAAAATGATGAGAAAAGAAGATTCCTTGGAGGACTCCGTTTTTCATTCTGAAAGTCAGAACAGCTTCCGAACGTCAAGTAATGACACCCCAGTCAGCCCTACAGAGAGTTTCGGATCAGTATTTATAAGGTAAATCCTGATGTGTTTGAGTGTTTTTACATACTTCATGCTGGGGCGGGGCAGGGCAGCAACACAGGAGGGCACTGGGACACACACAACAGTGAAAATACCCTGAGGAGGAAGCTTAATATGAGAAGGCAATGCATGCAGAGATGATAATTTCACTCATGTTACTGACTGCATTGGGAAGAGGAGCACTGCTGTAGAGGAGAAATTTTTAAGGCAGGACAGGAGGGTGTTGTTCTCTCTTTCCTTATCTATTATACTGAAGTAGAGCTTTGAATGTGTATAGCACTAATAAACTCAGCTCTTAAAATGACCTCTGCGAGGTCATCCAATACTATCTATGATATTTGAGTGGATCTCTGTACAAAACAAATGTAAGCTTTGTTACAGCAGGGAATTTAACAAAATATTTTCATGTGTTTCGGCTTATGTGAAACTTTACAATGTTTATTAAATTATGTTTCAAGAGAAATGCTACCATAATCACAAGGAGTATTAATGGAAATTGAATGCTTGCATGAATGAATACTCTAAAGGGTTTGCTGATAGACCAATCACAAACAATTTTTAAGGGGAAATCTGTTTTCTAACTTTGGAAGGGTGGACTTGTTGGATTGCAGACTCACATTGAGGTGGAATTCATTGTAATGAAGAGTTCTGGCTAAATCATGGGCATTTTAGCATAGATAAATGAGGGAAGGCAGTGTCAGAGGGTTACTCGCACTTACCACTCATTCTTCCCCATCTACTGCAGGAGAGAGACAAGTAAACATCCATTGTATTTATGTCAACCCATTACAAATCAAACAACTTTAAAAAGCTATTGAAAGTATCTTTAGACATTTATTGGTTCTTAACCAACTTGAAAATTCTTTACCAAGCACTGTCCTTGATATCTGCTCAGTACCCAGCCACCCTAAAGAGTGATTTGGAGGGAGCACCTTCACATATTCTTTGTGTGACATGAATTATATTTCTTTGTAGCTGTCTCTTTATATGGGGTGATGTGAGCCATCACTAATTGGGTCACAAGTATAAATAAGTCTACTGGCCTCATTTTGCCTCTTTTGAAATGTTACCAGGGCTTTTTAACATTGTATCTGCATAACGTCCTTTCTTCCAACTCAAATGTCAAAGAGATAATGTCTAACAATTTGAACAGAGAATAAGGAATCAGCAATTTTTAAAGTTTTAATTACAGCTCTCAAAAGTTCTTACCTAAAATTAATCACTTAAAGCCTGTTTTTTAAAACAACGTCCACATGTATTTTTGTATGCCTCTCTTGATCTCATTTTCCAATTAGGCAGGGGACATGAGTACATACAGTGGTGTATGCAGGGTTCAACACAAGTAGGTGATGTTTAACCACTTCTAATTTGGGCAATAGAAAGTTTGCCCTCTTTTCTCCGTCCAGCCTGGAACACTGGGCAGACAGATTTTTTTTACCTACTTTTTTATTTACCACCAGATAACCAGTAGACGAAAAGCTACCATATGTGCTCTGATAGCAACGTGATCAGCCCTTACAAAGAACAGAGTCCTTTGCTTCAGATTTCTCAATAATCAACCAGCCTGCCAAGTAGCGAGTGGCAGGGGCAGGCCTTCTAGAAATACAGTTTACTCAACTGCTGTTTCAGTAAGAAGTATATGATTATAAAGCCCTGCTGTGAAACTATACCTATATCAACAGCAAAGATGGAGTAGCAGGCTGCAAATACTAGACAATCTAGTAAGAAAAATGCATGATTGCACACAATGAGGTAGTAGCTGGATTGTGCTCTCACCAAACTTGCTTTTCATGTGTCTGTCACAGTCATGATACACTTATCCAAAATGAGCCACATGAAGAATCAGGGAAAGTGTTTTTGGGAAAATGAAATGCAGGCTCTGCACTTTTATCTACTATTTTCAATACAGTCCTATTTACTTAAGAGCATATTTCCCATATATGAAGATGCACCCACAGAGAAAATTTACTAATGATTGCTCGTGTTTATCTTAATTACTCATGCCTGAGGACAAAAACTGACTATATGCCTAAGTTTTCATATACCTCTGTTTTCACCTCACTGTAATTGGCACCATGTGGATGAGTACAAATTTGCTAGAATCCAGGGAGTTATTAACATTTCAGACAGGGAAGCTCACAGTTTATCACCATGGCAGCATGTTATTCCTGACACAGAGCGGAACTGATTTCAAGCAAATTAAGACTCTGGAGCTATAGCTGAGGTGTCAGCCATGCATAATAGATCAGAGATTTGTATTGATAGAAGTATTGGCCACATGTATGCAACATTTAATCAGCATGAATGTATAGAGTTCTTCTGACATTAGAACAAAACATTTTCCAGTAGTCCAGATCAAAATATGGGCAAAAATAATAGGGATCTCAACCTCCCCTTTGGATCCCATTCCTAATGTGAGTCAATACCCTGCACCCAGATCTCCTAAACTTTAAAAAAATCTCAAGCCTTGTGGTTTTGACCAATCTTCAGGATGACGCTTTAAAAAAACATATTGAACACAAGAGAATGAGATTTTTAAGCAGTTTAGGTCAGACCACCAGCTCTGTGAATGTCATACTGCTACATATGTTGGCATCAACCCTAGCAATAATCAAATGCAGGTTGTATATCAAATGCTTGTAAAAAAATAAATGCAAAGATTCAGCATTTGCCAGTAACATTGATATTAGGTAAAATTTATTTTTAAAAAAAAATATTGTATGGAGAGGTATGTTTTTTAAATGCAAAGTCATGGAAATGGAAGTCAAAAGGGTCCTCGACTCTAACCCTGGCTTGGCAGCTCATTTGGTGCATTGCAATGCATAAATCAATTAAATACAATACTTGCGTTTTCCATCTGTGATCTAGCACTAATATTTATCTTTTGCATACATCAGAATAACAAAACAACTGTGTAACAACTTGTAACATAAACTGTAAAGATTGTTTTGTTGCAGTTGGGTTTTTGTTTGGACACAAGAAAGGATCCGTACATTCAGATTTTCTCTCTGAAGATTTTTGGATGGGAATGTGAACTTTTTTTAAGGAAGTTTACTTCTGCGTTGAAATTATACCCCTCAGAAATATCCAATGCACTGCTGTAAGGCTGAGGCTTAGTTCAGACTAATCCAAGTAGTCATGTTAGAGATAAGCACATACCTACCATCTTCTAAAAGGTGTATTGTCTTTATAGCTCAATTATGAGAACCCGAAACACAGGCAACCACTTTACTGTTCGAAGGCTTGCACCTGGGATTTGGCATTTGCCCTATGTGGCCTTCCTATGCAAGACATATCTGCTTCCCCCCTCCCCTCCCCCCCCGCCCCTCAAGTACTATAGCTCCTATTTCTAAATGAGGCAGAACAGTAAGTCTATCTGGATCAGTAGAATAGCTTATTATTCACAACCCCATCTGTGACAGAACTGATGGCATGGCTCATTCTTTCACATTATCTTGTGTCCCTCATTTTAACCTTCCTCTCCTCAGTGTAAGAACAGTTCTTTCCTAAGCTCCTTGAAAGTCTGGGCACTATTTTTTCTTGTGGAAGATTCAATTTATCCTCAAAGAAGCTGTGCTAACTTTCACTTTCTTACATACTTAATATACTATACTGCTGCTCTTCAGAGACTGCGATATGACTAAAGGTTTCTCTCAACAAAATGATCACCGTATTTAGATACACCATGAACATTTGCACGCATACATATCTAGTTCAAAGAAGTATTCATATATATTCCTTTATGATACACAGATTCAATAATTACATATATGCATGCACATTATTCATTAGACGCACGTGATCTGTTTGATGTTTTACACATACTGGTGCACCTGGATTGACATTTTTGTCCATGTAATATGTATACAGAGATGTCACACCTGGATGTCACCCAGGATTTCCTTTGGACGTATATAAGCAGAGGATGACAAATCAAGCTAAGCTGATCCACCACGGCAGAACAAGCAATATTTGTGTTTATCCTCTCCTGCCTAGCTGGCCAATATATTAAATGACGGTTATAAATGCAGAAACATGGATTTCATTGCCATGGGATTTGGTTCTTTCATTATAAATGACAAGATCTAGGCATCACAATATTCTAACAATGCCTTCCATGAGGCATCCAGAGCAATATATTGCTTAGGAAGTATGCCATGACTGCTCTTTTTCTCATGAACTAAGAGGAGACACTGACCTGTGTTTCTCAGCAAAGTGCCAACTGGCTAAGTACCACCTCATAGGTAGCAGAACTGAACTATTACATGTCACAAGGTTGCTTTTTTCAGAATATAAGAAAGTTGCCATGAACAATTTGGAGAGAGATGAATGTCCCTTTACTTCACCAGTTCCACTGTGTTTTGCCATTAACCCTCCTTCCCATACTGTTCTTTTGATCAGCATGACACACAGTAAGACACACCGTATGCAGTGTGTCTTCTGTGACTCTACACAGTAAGTTGTGTGAAAGTCATCGGTGTCAAAATGGCAGTAAATGTGCTGATGGAGTACACGTACCATGTGTTACACATTCACTATGAGGGGGGGCTGACACTACATTACTAATACCCCATAAGCTTTGTGTGAGTATTTCTCACCTTTTTCTTGCTGGGAGCTACAGTACACAATTGTAGTGTAGTGTGTTTCATCCAATTGCTTCAGCATTCAGCCACAACGAACAGCCTCAGCATGCCTCACCATTTGTGGTGAGAAATGCTCTAAATAGTCCAGCTTATTTCACATGCCTTGTGCACTTCCCTGTCCAAAGGGGAGTTCAACCAATACAGTAATCCAGGCTCCTTTAAACAAAAAACAGGATCGGATAGGCAGATAGGACTTCTAGCAAACTGCTCAGAAAAAAACAATCACCTGATATAGGTCTCTATAAAGCAATCTCACACTTTTAAAAACAAATTAATTACTAAACTCTTAATCCAGGCAAAGAACGGGGATGAATTGGCCAAAACTGCTTTTCACACCTTACAAAATTGCACCACTCACTGCGTTCTGGCCCTAGTTATCTTCTACACGCTATTTAGGACCTTGGTTTACTCCATTTATTTTGAGCATACTTCAGGTATACTGACTGACTTGCAGATGTTTCTGAACATTCATGCTTGAGGCAGGAGTACCACTGACACCAGATCAGATCAGGTGTGGCTTTGTCTAGCTGGGTCTTGTAACCTCCAAAGAGAGTCTACAGCCTCTCTGGGCAACTTCTTCCAATGCTGCACCACTCTTTCAGTGCAGTTTTTTTATCTTTTCTAGTCTGCACCTCCCAAGCTGTAAGCCATTTCGCTCTGGCTTGTGACTAACTTGCATATATTCTAGAAATCAAGATTTTTCACTGTTTCAACATGTTTCCAAATGTCTATTAGTTTCTATTAGTGTCTCTATTATACTATCACAGCTTCTATTTCTACGGTATCTAACGTAAGTGTGCTTTCCTATCATATTTCAACAGAGTAATATAAGGACTTATTTAGTGGGTCTTTCAACACTTAATGGATTCTAAGGCATTTAAGTAGCTTTCACAGAATCCTACCAAGGCAGAATACCATATAGAAAACTGAAGACAAGACATTTAATGACCTACAACCCAAAAGTATCTGTATTCAGGTACTGTTAAGGCTGTATCTCTTTGTATCTTTTCGTACCTGCAAAGAAGTACAGAAGAATTCTCTACTGAGCAGAAATGTGTTCAAAGTACACAGAATGCCAGAAATCACTGTACTCATTTTCTGCTTTATTCCTTCCCAAGGAAATTTCCTCACATTTAAGCATGCTGATACTCACCATATAAGCTTGAGAAATACTTTGTGAATGGCCTTGATGACTGTACTGAAATAAACCCCCAAGATACATAAATACTGTTAAGACAATCTCTAACCCTGTTTACTTCCAGCTAGGTTGTCTTTTTTATCATTCATCAGCAATATCCTATCCAAGAATGTCTAGGCATTGGTAGCAGTCCTACTGGTTTTTATACTCACCTTTCCGGTGTGTCTCATTGGGCTCCTTTACTCTTCCTTTTCTCATGTCATTCAAGACAGGATTCATAATTATTCTGATAAACTGAAGAAACAGTCTGAAAAAAACAAGAGTGAAATTCAAAAAGGATATGTAGGTCATATTTAGTCAAATCTAACAATCAGCTACTAATATACTAGAGGAGAACATCTCAGTTGTCCTTTATAAAAGCTTCACCAGGTCACAGTGGTTCAAAAATTAAACCTTAGCCAGCCTCACACTGCTGTGAAACACGTAAGCACTTTGCTACAAAATATAAACAATGGTAGTGTGTATAGGACAGTTAAAGTAATCTTTTAATCTTGCCTCTATTCAGCCTCCGTAAGGCTTCTGGTGTCCAGCTTCGAGCACTGCACTTCCAAAAACATCTGAACCTATCAGAGACAGTTCACAGGAAAAAAAGAATTCCAGAAAACACAATTTATACCTTTTATCTTAGATGAAAGAGAAGAAGAAAATGGGAGACAGTTTTTCACTGTTCTTCATATTGAATAAACTAAGAAGCAATGGCTTGAAATTTCAGCAAGAAGGATTCAGGATCATGTTAGAGATTAAGGAGGACCTCCCCATCCAGCAAACACTGGAACTGATTACCTGGATACATTGCTGACTTCTAGCAACAACTTAGACAAGTGTCTTGTCAGGAATGACACAGGAATAGCAGGCCTTGCCTTGGGATAGGGAATGAACTTGATGACTCAGTGAGTCTCTCCCCATTCTGCTTTTCTGTGATTTCATATGTATCTTAAATCTTTTTTTACAATGAAAGTTTTTCCTATTATTTCATCTCTAGTTTTTCATCCTTTCCTGTGTTATACATAATGTTGAAGGTCCTGATTATCAAAAACCCTCAACCCTCTCTGAGGCTTAATGTAGTCTCTTCAGAGTGTGAGTATGTCTATTTTTGCCTACATGGCATCACCAGTACTGCAGGCATTAAACAGTAATCAGTAATTTTATAGTACACCAATTTCTCTTTCTCTCCCCAATCTGCACTTCACCAATTGGGGAAAAACACAGTCCAGATTTTCACACAACAATGGGTTTCTGTTGGTGACAGCTTGATCTTCACATACTGGCTTTACTGTATCTGTATACATGAGCAATTATAACTACAGTAAAAGGTCCTTTCTGCTTTTTTTGCATATGTAAGACTTGCCACAGCATATCAAAATAAAAGCATAAGGTTTTCAAGTATATTCCACCCACATGAGCAGCTGCACCTTTGATTGTTTAATATAAGGCACTCCTTATACATATTACTGAGAATCTTGGCATTCAGGACTTTTATCACCCAGGAGTGTGCCCTTGCGCTCTGGAGTTTCTGCACCATGCAGTTTGACAAAGCTTGGCCACAGAGTTTCTTTTTCAAATCCTCCAAAAAACACAAGCTATAGTAATTGCTTATTACTTCCACTGTCACTAACAAATAATAACAAAATGTACTAAAGAGGCACGTATTGAAAATTTGCCAGAACCAAATATCTGTCAAGAATTAAGATATCATGATATGGAACAAAGTATTTAATAAGGATTCATTTTTAGTGTCTAGGCTGCAGGCATCCATTTATTTGCATGTAAGTTTCTTCTACAGTGAATACCTTAACTAATTAAAACAGAGAGCTTTGCATACCTTGAGAATGGAGCCAGACAAAAATAAAACAGAGACTGAGCTCCAGGGACCAAGCAGCTCCTTTCCAGTTCTTGCACCACTGTGATAGAGGCAGGAACCTCTGGAGATGAGTGAACAGAACAGTCAGCAGTAGCATTTATCTCCTGTAGCTAAATCTGCCAGAGACTGAAAATCTAAGCACTCAAAAGGCAGCTGATTTTATTTGTTAACTAGCTAGAAGTCAGATTCTCAACTACTGTAAAACAGCATTGTTCTGCTGGAGTGGGTAGAGCTACACAGGAGTTATTCAAACACGAGTCTGCCTTCAGCCTCAAAATTAGGATTAAAATAGCAACTGATACCTTTCTAGAGTAATGAAAGGCCCCCAGAAATGAGTAGAAGGATGGGCAGTCACTTTTCCTACTGATTCCAGACATACCGTGCATGCCTTGGAAATGCACACTGATATGAGAACAGTTCCCAGGGAACCCAAAACCTCACACAGGTTGTTGCACCCCAGCAAAGGGTCCTGGATCCAGACACAGGATGCCAAGCCTGCCTTCCCTGATTTTTTCAGTTCCAGCCCTACTCGCAGCCCAGACAGCTGAAATGGGGCCTATTCTGTTATCCCTTGGATAAATGGGATACCACTATATAGGCACAGGTTGCATCTGGCATAAGGGGGTGGGACAGAGTCTGCAATGCAGTGCCGAACCTGCTCAGGTGCTTCGTAGGGGAGCATAAGGCAGCAATGAAAGTTTCACAAGTGCAGAACCTACCAGGTCTTGAGAATCCTTCTTGTAAATTACATCTCATTTCTTTTCCACGTGTGCTTTGGTTTTCATGTTAAATAATACATAAACGTTAGTTAATGGTGTCTCCCAGAAACACAGCCATTTTAAATGTTTTCCTTCCTATGCAGCTTGGCACACAGTCTTTAAATTTTCTTGGACTGGAGCTAATGAAATCCACCTGGTCTAGCTAAGACCATACAGCAATCTCACATTTTCTGCAGGATCTGCGTGCCCAAGCAGCTATGGAAGTCCTGAGCCTTTGCATCATTAACACCTCTTTCTTTTTACTTATTTCCTGAATATATTGCAACAATACCCAGTACTTAATTCTTGCACCTTCAAAATACTGTGATACTGCGTATCAAGCAATCCTAACACTGCCACTGGAAGGTTGATTGATTTGCTTCATACATCTTTTAATCTGAAATGCAGATTAGTATCTATCTTCTACCCTGATGTCCACTCAGAGAGACCGTTTTCCTGCACATAAACTCCCCTTACCTTTTGTGAACAGTCCGGCAGTTAGGAAGAAAATTTAATATATTCTATTATTCGTTCTATTATATTCTAACACATTAAACAACAAAAACAGGCCTGTTTCTAGAGATGTTACTTTGAACTCTCATCCCAAGGTTGGCCTTCCTTAGATTGTATCGCTATAGACACAGACTCCATCTTTGCTTTGTGAAAATATTAGTTCACCAAACTGAACCCCGCCTCGGGTATTAACCAGGTAAAAAAAAACATTTTCGATATGCACCGCTGACAGTTTGCGTCAGCCACGCGACAGGACTTGTGCCAAATGCTGCCATTTGGCACGCAACTTCCCCACAGCCCCACCAGCGNGGGCTGCCCGGCCCGCCGATTGAGTGCCGTGCGGCGGCGGCGGGCTGCGTCGTGCTGTGCGGTGCCGATGGTGCTGATGACCGAGCAGCGGTGCGATGCGGAGGAGCCGAAGGCTGGGCGGGCCGCCGGCAGGCGGGAAAACAGGGGCGCCCTGCGGCTGTGAGTACTGCCCGGACCGGGAGGGGCGGCCGGCGGCCCTGCGGGGGCCCGCGGCTCCTGCCCGGGCTGCCCCGCAGGAGAGAGGCGGTCGCGGATAGTTACTCGGCGGGGTGACGGCGGCGGGGGGAGCCCCCCGGGGCGGCGGGCTTTGGGCTCGGCGGTGCGGTGGGGGCTTCGCTCTTCAGGGCGTTGGCTTTGATTTGAAATTCATAGGAAAGAGTCGCCAAGGGGTCTCCACGGCCAGGCTTAAATTAAGGACGAAGTCTGCGCTGTTGAGGAGGCGGCCCCGAGCACAGCGTTAAACTCGGATGTTGTACTTCTAGGAGCAAGGCGTATAAATATTGCTGCTAGTAATTTCATGCAAGAGCATGGAAATTCTTCTCTGCCGTGGCACAGAAATGCAGCAGCTGTGCTTTATCACTTACAGAATTGTGCACGGGCTCCAGTGGGAAGCTGTGATCCTCTCCTCTGGATGCCAAGAAAACCCAGAACTTTGTCGAAAGTTCACAAACTTTGATACAGGCAAGGTGTAGTAAAATGGGAGTTCAGTCTGACTTCTGTCCCACACAGCAACGGGACAAGCCACCTTGGTGTGGTTCCCCACTGCGCTTCTCACCCAGTGCAGCCATACCCAGCCTCTTTCTGGTTTTTAACCTGAGAGGAACTGTAAAAATTGAGCAGATGAAGAGATCAAAAATACTTAATATTCTTCGGGAGGAAGAGGGGGCCTTGCTGATTGGTAAAGGCTGCTTAGGCTAAGTGATGGAAAGTAGGGAAGTCAGAGGGCTTCCCCTTCCGTGGGCGGGAGGACTCCCTGCACTTCCCCAAGGCCACTGAACTTTCCAGCCTCTGGTGGTGACTGGGAATGTTAGGGTTAAAGGCTGCATCTCCTGCATTGGTCTTTAGTTTCCTGTGGAGGTCTCAAGTTGTTTAGATGCTTGTATGCCATGGTAATGACCATCATGTGAAAATCTTGCTGAAATCAAGCAGCTCTCTGGTTCCATACCGGGCTCCCAATTCACATGGGACTTGGCAGTCCCAAGGATGCTGTTTGAGAAGTTAAGCATCTGTGAAAGAAGACACTAAAAAATTTGGGGCTTTTTCCTCACAAAAAACCAACAAAAGTCACTTTCTCCTAATCTGGGATGATTCCCTCCCCAAAGAATTTTTCTTCACAAATATTTAATCTTAAACAGCCTCCAGGAGAAAGGAGAACAAGTTACCAGCAACTAACTTTCTCTGGAAAGAAACTCTGAGAAGGTCTGTGGTTTTGTTTCCTCCCCCCGCCGCCCAACTGTTGTATCCCTGAGCTCTAAGCAGTTGTATTCCCAAAGCATGTATCACAGTGAAATCTGTTACCAGAAATAACTTGCTTGTTAGAGAGCACTGGGAATCAAAGTGTCTTCTAAGTGTCCTTTATCCTGTATGGTGTAGTCACATCAGTGACTTCATATTACAAATGAGGCATAATNCAGGCATCCATTTATTTGCATGTAAGTTTCTTCTACAGTGAATACCTTAACTAATTAAAACAGAGAGCTTTGCATACCTTGAGAATGGAGCCAGACAAAACTAAAACAGAGACTGAGCTCCAGGGACCAAGCAGCTCCTTTCCAGTTCTTGCACCACTGTGATAGAGGCAGGAACCTCTGGAGATGAGTGAACAGAACAGTCAGCAGTAGCATTTATCTCCTGTAGCTAAATCTGCCAGAGACTGAAAATCTAAGCACTCAAAAGGCAGCTGATTTTATTTGTTAACTAGCTAGAAGTCAGATTCTCAACTACTGTAAAACAGCATTGTTCTGCTGGAGTGGGTAGAGCTACACAGGAGTTATTCAAACACGAGTCTGCCTTCAGCCTCAAAATTAGGATTAAAATAGCAACTGATACCTTTCTAGAGTAATGAAAGGCCCCCAGAAATGAGTAGAAGGATGGGCAGTCACTTTTCCTACTGATTCCAGACATACCGTGCATGCCTTGGAAATGCACACTGATATGAGAACAGTTCCCAGGGAACCCAAAACCTCACACAGGTTGTTGCACCCCAGCAAAGGGTCCTGGATCCAGACACAGGATGCCAAGCCTGCCTTCCCTGATTTTTTCAGTTCCAGCCCTACTCGCAGCCCAGACAGCTGAAATGGGGCCTATTCTGTTATCCCTTGGATAAATGGGATACCACTATATAGGCACAGGTTGCATCTGGCATAAGGGGGTGGGACAGAGTCTGCAATGCAGTGCCGAACCTGCTCAGGTGCTTCGTAGGGGAGCATAAGGCAGCAATGAAAGTTTCACAAGTGCAGAACCTACCAGGTCTTGAGAATCCTTCTTGTAAATTACATCTCATTTCTTTTCCACGTGTGCTTTGGTTTTCATGTTAAATAATACATAAACGTTAGTTAATGGTGTCTCCCAGAAACACAGCCATTTTAAATGTTTTCCTTCCTATGCAGCTTGGCACACAGTCTTTAAATTTTCTTGGACTGGAGCTAATGAAATCCACCTGGTCTAGCTAAGACCATACAGCAATCTCACATTTTCTGCAGGATCTGCGTGCCCAAGCAGCTATGGAAGTCCTGAGCCTTTGCATCATTAACACCTCTTTCTTTTTACTTATTTCCTGAATATATTGCAACAATACCCAGTACTTAATTCTTGCACCTTCAAAATACTGTGATACTGCGTATCAAGCAATCCTAACACTGCCACTGGAAGGTTGATTGATTTGCTTCATACATCTTTTAATCTGAAATGCAGATTAGTATCTATCTTCTACCCTGATGTCCACTCAGAGAGACCGTTTTCCTGCACATAAACTCCCCTTACCTTTTGTGAACAGTCCGGCAGTTAGGAAGAAAATTTAATATATTCTATTATTCGTTCTATTATATTCTAACACATTAAACAACAAAAACAGGCCTGTTTCTAGAGATGTTACTTTGAACTCTCATCCCAAGGTTGGCCTTCCTTAGATTGTATCGCTATAGACACAGACTCCATCTTTGCTTTGTGAAAATATTAGTTCACCAAACTGAACCCCGCCTCGGGTATTAACCAGGTAAAAAAAAACATTTTCGATATGCACCGCTGACAGTTTGCGTCAGCCACGCGACAGGACTTGTGCCAAATGCTGCCATTTGGCACGCAACTTCCCCACAGCCCCACCAGCGCAAGCCGGGGGAAGGCTACGCTTGCTCTTTTTGCGCAACATCAGGCCGTTTCCTGGGGCGCTGCTGGAGAGAAAGGAAACAAAAAACCACCCGAGGCAGCCACAGATGGAAATATCAGCTCATCGCCACAGAAGTGCACGTTGGTACCGCTGTCCGGAGGCCAGCATCGGTATGTGGACTGCCGCCTACATCAGAGAGACACCAGGGAAATGCTGACAGAAACCTGCGGAACGCCGTTTTCTGTGAGTTACTGCCGGCCTGCCAACTCTCTCCCCGGCTGGGCCCGCCAGCCGGAGGGCCGCGCCATACGCTGTCTGGCCTGGCTGCCTTCGCCTCAGGGCCCCGGCCCCCGGCGCCTCCCCTCCTCAGACCGTGCGTGTGTGAGACCGCACCTCCTGTCCCCCCGCATAAAACATTCAAGACACCTTTTGTTCGAGCCAGCGGCAGGCAGCGTCTCACGCGACCACGTCCTGACTGAATANGGCGGGCCGCCGGCAGGCGGGAAAACAGGGGCGCCCTGCGGCTGTGAGTACTGCCCGGACCGGGAGGGGCGGCCGGCGGCCCTGCGGGGGCCCGCGGCTCCTGCCCGGGCTGCCCCGCAGGAGAGAGGCGGTCGCGGATAGTTACTCGGCGGGGTGACGGCGGCGGGGGGAGCCCCCCGGGGCGGCGGGCTTTGGGCTCGGCGGTGCGGTGGGGGCTTCGCTCTTCAGGGCGTTGGCTTTGATTTGAAATTCATAGGAAAGAGTCGCCAAGGGGTCTCCACGGCCAGGCTTAAATTAAGGACGAAGTCTGCGCTGTTGAGGAGGCGGCCCCGAGCACAGCGTTAAACTCGGATGTTGTACTTCTAGGAGCAAGGCGTATAAATATTGCTGCTAGTAATTTCATGCAAGAGCATGGAAATTCTTCTCTGCCGTGGCACAGAAATGCAGCAGCTGTGCTTTATCACTTACAGAATTGTGCACGGGCTCCAGTGGGAAGCTGTGATCCTCTCCTCTGGATGCCAAGAAAACCCAGAACTTTGTCGAAAGTTCACAAACTTTGATACAGGCAAGGTGTAGTAAAATGGGAGTTCAGTCTGACTTCTGTCCCACACAGCAACGGGACAAGCCACCTTGGTGTGGTTCCCCACTGCGCTTCTCACCCAGTGCAGCCATACCCAGCCTCTTTCTGGTTTTTAACCTGAGAGGAACTGTAAAAATTGAGCAGATGAAGAGATCAAAAATACTTAATATTCTTCGGGAGGAAGAGGGGGCCTTGCTGATTGGTAAAGGCTGCTTAGGCTAAGTGATGGAAAGTAGGGAAGTCAGAGGGCTTCCCCTTCCGTGGGCGGGAGGACTCCCTGCACTTCCCCAAGGCCACTGAACTTTCCAGCCTCTGGTGGTGACTGGGAATGTTAGGGTTAAAGGCTGCATCTCCTGCATTGGTCTTTAGTTTCCTGTGGAGGTCTCAAGTTGTTTAGATGCTTGTATGCCATGGTAATGACCATCATGTGAAAATCTTGCTGAAATCAAGCAGCTCTCTGGTTCCATACCGGGCTCCCAATTCACATGGGACTTGGCAGTCCCAAGGATGCTGTTTGAGAAGTTAAGCATCTGTGAAAGAAGACACTAAAAAATTTGGGGCTTTTTCCTCACAAAAAACCAACAAAAGTCACTTTCTCCTAATCTGGGATGATTCCCTCCCCAAAGAATTTTTCTTCACAAATATTTAATCTTAAACAGCCTCCAGGAGAAAGGAGAACAAGTTACCAGCAACTAACTTTCTCTGGAAAGAAACTCTGAGAAGGTCTGTGGTTTTGTTTCCTCCCCCCGCCGCCCAACTGTTGTATCCCTGAGCTCTAAGCAGTTGTATTCCCAAAGCATGTATCACAGTGAAATCTGTTACCAGAAATAACTTGCTTGTTAGAGAGCACTGGGAATCAAAGTGTCTTCTAAGTGTCCTTTATCCTGTATGGTGTAGTCACATCAGTGACTTCATATTACAAATGAGGCATAATTCCCCGACCTTCTCTAGAGCATTCTGACTTCAAGCCTTGGGTCGCGATTCCCCATGCAGAATTATGCCAATGAACTTAATGAAGTTGTTCAGGTATGCAAGATCTGTATCTGATTTTTCTCTTGAGAACAGGACTAGGAGTCCAAGACAGCTTGATGCCAGAGACATGGCACATGCACCAACTAACTGACCTTCTGTTTTGTCCCTAGGTGTTGAATCTTTCAGTGCTGAATCAGCTACAGTTGTAGGCATGAGGTCTGTCTTATCTCCAAAAAAATGGAGAAGTCTCACTCGCTATGACTCTCCTGTTTTTAGCTATCAATTTTTGCTGTTCAGTAGAAGGTAGGTGTCATGCAGACACAAGCTAGGTGGTCTGTTATAATGCAAGCTGCAGTGTTTAGCAATACTAGCCTGGGCAGCAGGAGGGTGAAAAGACTGGGGTAGGCAAAAAAGTTGAAATGCTTTGTCTTAAACTAGAAAACTGTTTAAGCATTTGCTGGCTGGAAACAAAGTTGGAATTTATTTGCCAATCACATTTAACTGGTAGCTGGATCCTTCTGAGAAATTGTCGTGTTCATTTGACTGTGAGTTAACCTGAGNGGCCCCGGCCCCCGGCGCCTCCCCTCCTCAGACCGTGCGTGTGTGAGACCGCACCTCCTGTCCCCCCGCATAAAACATTCAAGACACCTTTTGTTCGAGCCAGCGGCAGGCAGCGTCTCACGCGACCACGTCCTGACTGAATAATTTAAGGCGCGTAACGGATCGGCCACGCGGGGAGCGCGGACTCCCGCCGCCGGGGCCGAGGCCGCGTCAGTCACTTCGCGGCCGCAGCCGGGGCCGACCTCCCCGCCGCGGTCCGGGGCGGCAGCCAGCCGCCGGACGGACCGGCGGAACCGGTTTTTAGCGGCTTCCCGCCGCGGGCCCGCACTCCGGCTCCAGCCAGCCCAGGANGTCGAAAGTTCACAAACTTTGATACAGGCAAGGTGTAGTAAAATGGGAGTTCAGTCTGACTTCTGTCCCACACAGCAACGGGACAAGCCACCTTGGTGTGGTTCCCCACTGCGCTTCTCACCCAGTGCAGCCATACCCAGCCTCTTTCTGGTTTTTAACCTGAGAGGAACTGTAAAAATTGAGCAGATGAAGAGATCAAAAATACTTAATATTCTTCGGGAGGAAGAGGGGGCCTTGCTGATTGGTAAAGGCTGCTTAGGCTAAGTGATGGAAAGTAGGGAAGTCAGAGGGCTTCCCCTTCCGTGGGCGGGAGGACTCCCTGCACTTCCCCAAGGCCACTGAACTTTCCAGCCTCTGGTGGTGACTGGGAATGTTAGGGTTAAAGGCTGCATCTCCTGCATTGGTCTTTAGTTTCCTGTGGAGGTCTCAAGTTGTTTAGATGCTTGTATGCCATGGTAATGACCATCATGTGAAAATCTTGCTGAAATCAAGCAGCTCTCTGGTTCCATACCGGGCTCCCAATTCACATGGGACTTGGCAGTCCCAAGGATGCTGTTTGAGAAGTTAAGCATCTGTGAAAGAAGACACTAAAAAATTTGGGGCTTTTTCCTCACAAAAAACCAACAAAAGTCACTTTCTCCTAATCTGGGATGATTCCCTCCCCAAAGAATTTTTCTTCACAAATATTTAATCTTAAACAGCCTCCAGGAGAAAGGAGAACAAGTTACCAGCAACTAACTTTCTCTGGAAAGAAACTCTGAGAAGGTCTGTGGTTTTGTTTCCTCCCCCCGCCGCCCAACTGTTGTATCCCTGAGCTCTAAGCAGTTGTATTCCCAAAGCATGTATCACAGTGAAATCTGTTACCAGAAATAACTTGCTTGTTAGAGAGCACTGGGAATCAAAGTGTCTTCTAAGTGTCCTTTATCCTGTATGGTGTAGTCACATCAGTGACTTCATATTACAAATGAGGCATAATTCCCCGACCTTCTCTAGAGCATTCTGACTTCAAGCCTTGGGTCGCGATTCCCCATGCAGAATTATGCCAATGAACTTAATGAAGTTGTTCAGGTATGCAAGATCTGTATCTGATTTTTCTCTTGAGAACAGGACTAGGAGTCCAAGACAGCTTGATGCCAGAGACATGGCACATGCACCAACTAACTGACCTTCTGTTTTGTCCCTAGGTGTTGAATCTTTCAGTGCTGAATCAGCTACAGTTGTAGGCATGAGGTCTGTCTTATCTCCAAAAAAATGGAGAAGTCTCACTCGCTATGACTCTCCTGTTTTTAGCTATCAATTTTTGCTGTTCAGTAGAAGGTAGGTGTCATGCAGACACAAGCTAGGTGGTCTGTTATAATGCAAGCTGCAGTGTTTAGCAATACTAGCCTGGGCAGCAGGAGGGTGAAAAGACTGGGGTAGGCAAAAAAGTTGAAATGCTTTGTCTTAAACTAGAAAACTGTTTAAGCATTTGCTGGCTGGAAACAAAGTTGGAATTTATTTGCCAATCACATTTAACTGGTAGCTGGATCCTTCTGAGAAATTGTCGTGTTCATTTGACTGTGAGTTAACCTGAGAAACCAAGTAACTTTGGTTTGACTAACGTGAAGCTACAGGGGGGATTGTTCAGCTGAAGAACAAGAACAGAATCTTAGCTTTGATTCAGTTAGAAATGAACTCACTAAAAGTTGGATCATTGAAGATTTGTTTTTAGAAAATTTTGTAAGTAAGTGTGGTTGTGGTGGAGTTTCATTCCCTTCATGTACTTGCAGGGAACAATATGCAATGAACAGAGCTCATGCTGACCTCTGCTTGAAAAAAATCCTAGCAGAGTCTTAGGGAATTTTTTCGTGTTTTCCAAAGCTCAAGGGAGAGAGATTTATGTGTGTACTGTAATCTGTACTTCCTGCTGCTACCGTAAAGGTGTCCCTGGGGGATAGGTGCTTCTGAAGGGTTGAAGCTGTAGAAGTTTTTTGGGGGGTTTTTTGTTGGATTTTCTTTTTTTTAATTGTTTCAAGATTAGATCTGAGAAGGTTATATTTATCTGCCAGTGATTCAGAAAACTGTATAGAGAAAGAGTTAAGTATGTTCACACTAATTTAGAAAACGGGCTTCTCTGGCACATTTAGCAGTAGTTATATCTTTGCAAAGTTTGCAGTACATCTCTGCGTACAATCCCAGAGATAACTCTCTGTGGAAGATGGGCACTGTTATTATGCAGACCCAAAACAGTCATGTGCCAGAAGTTTGTCATTGCATGGAGTTCCTTCCAAGCAATCAAAAGTTCCTGGACAGAAAACACTTTCTGAGTGGTGTTCCCTGACTATTACATGGGGGTATTGTTCAGCTGAACAAGCTGATGTGGCCTCAGACTAAAAAGGAATTAACCCTCCCATTGTATTTAGGGGATATTTATTTTTCTGACTTGAAAATGGAGTGTGTTATGTTTGTGGTGGCACTGGACCTGCCTCAGAACCTCTCAGCCCTATGACAGGGACGGCTGGTGGAACAGTTGTTGTATTGTTGGAAACAAGTGTGGTACATTAAGGAGAAATGGCAGAGATGTGATAATGAGCAGTTCATATTCCATGTTGGCATCCTTCTGCTTTCACACACACTTGAAGTCAGTATAGCATTTTCTGGTTTCCACAGACAGTATTTGGCCATGTACCATTAAATCTGTCTGTAGTAGGGCAATGTGCTGACTTACCGTATGGTAACATACCACTAACATTAAGTGGCACATTCTGCCCCCTTACAGTTCCAGCGTAAGGTGATGTCCAGTTACTGAGTGTAACTTAAAGAAATGAGGAGGCTGGTACTTAAGACTCTGAAAGATATGGAAAGTTTTAGATTTGGGGGGGGGGGGACACAGAACGGAGCAAAAATACATTGCAGGTATTGGGGAAGATACACTACTGAAAGCAGTGGAAAATGCTTACAGGCAATTACATACTTCTGGAAAAAGAGAGAATGTGATTTTTATGGTTTGTTTGTCTGATGTATTATGCTGCCATAACAGATGTTTCCTGATAACTGCTTATCAACTGATAAGTTAAAAGACAACTAATTGACTGACCTGTGCATAATCACAACTCACTAACTTTTTTTCTTAAACTCTCTTACTTGAGAGAAATACAAAATGCAGAGAAGAAAGGGGCAGTTATTTATTACTGAGTCAAAGATTTATTTCAGCTTTGGTTCAGGTTAACTCCTTTCCAGCCGCCAAACTTCTACTGGTTTTCTGTGAATGGAAAAAGATGTAAGTATGTGCCTACATTATTCATGTTCTGTACTTTCAGTGGATGAAGATAGTAACACACATTAAGTATCATATTTTTTAATTCTTCCCTGGTAGTTCTTCCCTGGTTTTATAGCAAAAGTTGTAATGCGTGATCTGAAAAGGAAGATAGGCTTGTAAAGTGAAGCATTTAAATTTGAGGTGTGACAGAAAAGAGGTTTCCAATCTGGATGACCTCCATTTGTTCATGATAATGTTTTTTAATGGCTCCTATTTTTTCATTTTTTCCTGTCATTCTTACTTTGTTCACTGTATATACAAGCTTAAGTTATAAAAGCAGCTTTTTAAAATTACTTGTGCCATGTGTAAATGCATGCCATGAATTTAAACAGCCTTTAATTTGTGTTCTCATTGGCTAACCTGAAATACTCCCAAATGTGCTGCCTTTACTGGTTATATGCAGTCTGTGAGAAATGCTTGTTAGGCAACATAATACTACAGATAAGCTTTGGGCAGCAGGATTTGTTGTTGGTATTTGACAGGTGATGCATAAACATAGTATTGTCTTCTTACCACCATTTCCATAAATGTTGCAGTCATGTGCTTAGAAATTATGTGCTTATCTAATGATACCACTGCTGGGATTAATGATCTTCATGCTCTGTACATAGCTGTTGCCAAGTCCATATATATCCTTTCCAGTTAACCTTTTTAGACTTGTGTCTAAACAAAAGTTTAGACTGTTACGCCAGAGAGATCTTGTGTTTGGTCTAGCAGTCCTTACAGAGCTCTTTTGTAGTACTTATTTTAATAAAAATTCATGGGTAGCTGTTTGGATCCAGCTAGAATCAGCTAGGCTGATCAGCAAAAGTCTCTTCAAATATTGTCATCACAGAGCAAATAATTTCCCCGCAGACAATAGGAATATGTCAGGACATGTTATCTTTCCCTGTTTCTCCACTTTTCCTTGAAAAGAAACTTCTTGCTTTATCTAGAAGATCTCTGAGCTACCCAAAATTACAGAAAGATTATGTTTTCCTGCCAGAAAGCTGTAAACAAATATTTAAAACATCTATTTTTCCATAATGCAAGTGTCAGTGGGAGATTCCAGGAGGACATGGGCAACTGCTCCCTGCCAGCCCACTGTATAGGGCCCTTGTCTCCTCTTTGTAAAATGGCATAGTGTGCTGTCTCATGCTGGGTTAATTGTTACAGTAATGGAATTAAGTACTGGGAGGTGGGACGCCTGAAGAAAAGGGACAACCAGGGGTTGTAGGGAATGTACGAGGAGAACACAGTTGCTTCTTGTCAGTACCCTGGTAACTGAGCTTCAGTGCTGTACCGAAGTATTCACTTCCTTTAACTAAACTTCTACTTGGCACTGACTGGCTTCTGCCTCCATCCCCGAAAAATAGCACACTAAGGTGAGGGAGGTTAATAAGCTTCCAGAAGTACTGGCAGGAAATAATGTGCAGGTTGCAGATAGGCAGCAGAGAAAGTCAGCAGGGTAGAGGATGTGGAGGCAGACTGAAGCCTTCCTTCTCTGCGGATAGATGGAGGAAGCCTTCTCATTACCTTACTATGAAACAACAGTTCCTGATATCCCCCAAAAAAACAACCATACCTAGGCATGTCCTCTACAAAGATCCATTCCTATAGGCGCTTCAGTGGTTTAGCCCTTTGGGAATCTTAGTTTAGGCTGTTTAGGAAAGGTAGACCACCTAGGTGAAAGACTCTTGTTGGTAATTTTATAGCTACCATTTATGCTACACTAGTTCAGGAAGAGCTATGAAGGTTTGTTCAGCCTTCTTCTGGACAAGAAGGAATGTTACAGTACAGAAGTCCAGTAAATAACAAAATTATATATATCCCCATTGGTTTTGTGAACTTTTACAATATATGTAAATATGCTATGACCAGTATAGGAGAGAGTAGGTGTTGCTATGGAGGACAGCGTGTTGACCGTGGAAAGGCTCATACTGAAGAATGAGGCTTACAGAGCATTCAGATTCAGTGTCCTGGTGACGCAGAATATAAAAAGTCAAGCTGGCCCTAGCAGGGATCTGGCCACCACGTGTCACATCTGATTCTAATAAGAATATCTTTTTCCAAGGCTTTGGAAGGAAAATGGTTCCTTATCTGCAGTGTCACAGTCAAAGGCATTGTTGTGATTGGTGTCGGTTAGACCTGTTGTTGGAAGCTAATACTTCCTATTGTGAAATAATAGCTTTTGTATTAGATTATCGACGTTGTTCTGGTCTTTTCCATGAACACATAGGTGGTTCTGTAAGAAAAATCATAGGTTGCAAAGATAATTATGGGAAATTCAGCACTGCCAGACCCCAGGTGAACAGTGAGCCTCCAACAGTGATTTCACTTTGATCCGCTTCTATACTTGATGGAAGGTGTGATGAAACAGTGTAGATGGACATAACTAGATCTTCATTTTCATCTCAGTGTTTTGCATTAGGCCTTGTTGGGCACTGTTCTTGCTGGGCAGCCTACAAAAAAGTTCTACTTAGGCATGCCTTGAAATATCTACTTTAAATTTTCTCTGCTCAATTAGTGTTGCCCTTTAAACAGAGATATCTTACTAATGATTGTGGATTATCTGTTGTCAATGCCAGTTCTCAAAGAAACTGCTGCATGATCAAACCCAACCATCTTTCTCTGTGTGTATCTCCTGTCTGAAGAATCAAAATTATTTTTCCCTGGTACATTAATTAAAATACTTCGTGTGCAGTATATTAAGTCATTATTTCTATGCAGCATATTGAGTCATTATTTCTAAAAGTTCTGTAAAACAGAAACTTCTGATCAAGTAATTAGTGGCAGCTTCATTTTTTAACTTTGTTTTTCTTAAGCAACAGAGAAGGGAATAAAGGTGTTGGTAGGACTGCTCCCAAACCTCTGCTATCATCTCTAACTGTTCTTCATTCGTAATAGCAGTTGTTAATATAATTGCTGGTGTCTGCTTTTTTTTTTCTTTTTTTTTAATCCTAATTCAGTCTGATGTAACTACTCAATTTTTTTCAAAAACACAATTAATGCTGGGAAACTGGCAGCCAAGTCTTGTATCATGTGGAGGCACGTTGCTCTGGAGTTCTTCCTGCAAAAACCAGAGAAGTAGCTTCAGGTAATGAGGCCAAACCTTTATGCTTATGCTCTGGTGATCAGGCCTCATTTGTAAAGACGCTTGTGTTGTTGTAGAGAGAGATTTGTGTTGTTTCTGCCCGAGTTATGGAGCAGATCTAATTGATAGATGCCTATGAGGTCATACTGAACACATGGATTGTGTATAGATGTGGTATTTATCTTTTTTATTTAATTCAGTATAGAACAAATGGTAGACCTGACACTTAGGTGCCTTTGTCCTCTTTTCTGCACCCTGAACAAGTTGTAGATCAGGAATTCTTCTTTATTTTCCCTTTTTCCTGTTATCTCTGGAAGCCAAAGATAAAAATGTTATCTGATATAAGGCTGCATGCTTCCTCTTCAGGAATTGCGATCCTGTTTTTTGTCTTGTTCTGGTTTAGAAGATAAGGTAGGCTAGAATTAGGAGATAGGAAAACCTTTCCCCTAAAGGCTGCCAGCAAGTCGGTGAATGCAAAGAACATGCTCCAGTCCAAAGTAGATGTTAATGAGTGTCTCCCCTAAGATCTTCTGCTTCACATTTTTTTCAGAAATAACTCTGTCAAGGAGATTTGTGTTGTGTGCTGGATTTGGCCCTGCCTATGTTCAGATAAATAGTTGTTGGACACCCTGCTGAGACTCCCATGAAAACTGCATCATAGGAATCTTGTGGGGTTGAGTAAAGATACATACGAGAGGGCACTTGCTTTTTGAAGTGGCTATCTGAAACGGAAACTCTTGAAAAGACAAGAGAGCTAAAAGGCTTATGTTCCTGTTCCAGTGTTAACTTAATAAAATGTCTTGTTATAGTGTCTCATGTTTCAGAGCACAGGGAATTCTTCTGTGTTGTTTTTTTTTTCTATGGAACTTGATAGCAGTCTGGTTTTGATTAGACAGGGAATACAGCCAGTTAATAATAGATGGTATTTAAAGCAGAGAATTTACATACTTGCTAATGACGTCACAGTGTCACAGTGATCTTACTGATTTCCAAGTGTGAAACTTGATCTGGTTATTAAGTGAAATGTCTATTCAGTTGAGGAAAAAACCTGACTTCCTCTGTCCTTAACAGTGTTGGAGGGGTTTCTGTTCAACTCAAAAATTTCATTCGTCCTTTTAATAAAGATACAGCAACACAGACCTATGAAGCTACTCACACATGAGTAATTGTGTTGCAAGAGATAGCTGTGAAATAGAACACAGTAAATATTTCTGAAATTAATTACTTTGATATATAAAATAAGATTCACAATAAAAAAAAGTCCTTAACAATTGGGTTGGTTCCTTTTTCAGTGCTAGGTGACATCGAGATTCCACCTGTGCCTGCAGACCTGTTTCATCCTAGAAACGCATAGAGAAACACATGGTGTATATGCATGTGTCCCCATCCGAATGCATATGATATTCAATTAATGTGCAGCTGTATAACTTTGCCTCCATTATGCTGTGTTTGGCTGTGATCTCACGAGAAGAGAATTAGTCTGCTCCTTGAACAACCTGACGTAGTTAAATCTCAGTCTGGTTCATACCTATTCATATTAACAAACTGACCCTTTCCCTCATGCAGTGTTTCATATCTCTGCTCCTTCATTAATGCTTTGCAACTCTCCATATTTCGTAGAAATACATGTTAGCTGTATGTCTGTCATACAAAATACATAAGAAATGCCGTACTTCAGAATCAGCTGCTTTACTTCCTTCACTTCTCAGCTTTAAGTACAGGCTGTGTACTAAGTATATGGACTTATACAAATACCAAATGCATACATTACGGCTATCCTTAACATCTATGATAGCAGCTGTTAAGCAGCTCTCTACTCCTTTGTGATTAGGGTAGCTGTAGCTCATTTTCTTCCTCTTTTGATAGTTCTTAGTCTCAATGATAGCCAATATTTGGCTTTCCATTTGCACAGTAAAAGTGATACTTGGTTATAGCATTATTCTGAGGCATGTGATTTTAGGAGGTGTATTTTCTCCCATAAACAGTGCCATGTGCCACATAACACTGGAGCATGGCTGTAGAGCTACTGGAGGCATTTTACCTCTGAGTGACCAGACTTTGTAGAGACAGACAACAGCTAAATCCTTGACCTGAGCACTGTTGTTAGTTTATCCAGTACAGAGACCACTCTAATTTGCTATGGAGAGGACAGTAGGAGAGTTTACAATGGAAAAGGTATTTTCTTCAGTCCAGGAGTGAAATAATTCATCTTGATTTGGGATCCTGAAATATTTTGAACCTCTCCCTTTGGCTTTTAGTTTCTGAAAGAATAACCAATTCCTTTATCTGAATAGACTCATGTCTGGGAGTAAGAATAGCTTAATTAACACTACCTCTTAGTATGTGGGACTTTCACACTACTTTGATTCTTTTGTCAAATCCTTTTGGTCTGCTAACAGCTACCCAGTAAATCCAATAGCTACCCAACAGAACCAAAAGATACAGAATGTCACTGTATTTGTGACATATATTTCCATATACGTTGTACCAAGCATGGTTGTGGACAGCAGGGGAGAAATTACTTTGCTCTGTTTTGGTTGATCATTTGCAATAATACAGATGTCTAACTGCTGTTGCAAAATTAATCCTTTTTGTATAAAAGAGACGAAGCAGGATAACAGGGCTTCTAAGCTAACATGATGATCAACAACATGTAGGCTCCATCCACAGAGGGAATGTTGCAGAAATTAAACCCTAAGGAAGTATTGGTTTGGCTGCAGTTTTGCAAACAATTGAAGTCATCTTCATCTCTGGTTATTCAAGATGCCTTTTTCTGCCTACATAACTGATCTGCAGTTTGTGCACTGGGGGACTAGTTTGTCGCAACTTATTGTGGCTTCTGAACTTTTTAGACCTGTTATCATGCAGACCCAAGTAGCAATGTCTTTTGGGGCAGATTTGAGAAAGCTTTGTAGAAAGGTTTGTGTGGTTGTGGGGAATTAAAGACAGTAACCACTGTACAGTTCTGGAGTTTTTGATATCTCTTACTATGTCTGAGAAGAGTTTATGAATGGCAAGACTATATTGGGGTTGTCAAAGACAACAGTTGTTCTTCAAGGCTCGCTTTCCAAACTGTGGCCTGTTAGCATGCCACTCTCACGTTATTTCTGTTCTGTGCTTCTTGTTTAAACTAGTTGAAGGGAACAGGGAAAAAGTTTATATTTTAGATTACTGCCTTTAACTTTTTTCTTCTTGAAAAATCCCCATTAATGTGACACAGCATAATTTTCACAGGAAATCTGAATTTTTCAAGGCCTGGAGAAGATTAGCACCAAACAAGAAAACCTTTTGAAGTTCAGAAAACTTTCTGCCGTACAAGAAACTGGACACACCTGTCTGTCAGAAAGTTTTTGTTTCACAGAAACCATTCAAATCAGAAGAGATAAGTTCCTCTGACTTTTAAAATACATTGATGAATAATGTACTGCTCAGCACTTCATTAGAATAAAAATTAGTCCACTGCCTTCGTCAATGTATTTCATAGCACTTTCCATTTTCTGTGATTTAATCTTAAATTACTCAGTTCAGTTATTGGTGTATATTTAAAAAAGGAGAGGAAATATTTCTTGCAAGAAGTTTAGTTAGAGTGCTTGCAACCAATGTTTATTTTAATTTGCTTAGGTACAAGATGTGATCCCATAGAAAGCGCAAGCCTTGGCTTTGAAAATACTCCCTATGACAACCGTTCTTTACTTGGAAACTAGAGACAACTTTTTTTCTTTTTTTCTTTTTTTCTTCTAGCTGTTATTTTTAAATAGACTTGGTACTAGTACCAAATGCACAATATATGTTCAATTAGAAAAATGTTTATTTTTATATCAACAAAGTCCTGATGTCGCAAAGTTTACATGCTTTGCTATGATATTTGCAAATACAGTTCGCTTATATGCAACTATTGCTCACAGTTGTAGTGAGCATCACTTTATTTCTTAAGTGCACTTGAGCTAATTTTTTTTCATGGATTGCTGACTTTTGTGCTCTTTTTACAAAGCATTTATGAATCCTGACTCACACATGAAAATATAAGGAGTGCTTTAATTTGCTTGTGACTTGATGAACAATATTGTACTATTTTTAGGTCATACCTGTGATCTTTCCTTCTCCAGATGGTCAGCTGAGATTCTTCTGATACTTTAAAGACACTTACTAGGAACTTAGCTGCAGTGTGAAACTATAGTTATCAGAAGTGTAAGGACAAATCCTTACGTAGTTTTTCATTATGTGAAGGGGGCATATGGAATGTAGGGTAAAAGGTAGACATAGCAAGACCCTATCAGCTAGTAGGAACACACCTAATTGCTACTGTCAGTGGCATGTGTTACATGGGTGAGTCTCCTCACACCTGAGATGTTTTGGGGCAAACTTGCTGTGTTTGGGTACGTCTTCCCTGTTCTCAGCTGCAGAAGACGATCCTGGAGGGGTGACCAGACTGGCATGAGATACCTCAGCATTTCCACACACAACAGTCAGCAGGATTAACGTGTTGAAATGGCCTAGCTCTCTGCCATCTGAAAACAGCTAGAGGGAACGAGTTCAGACAGTAGAGGTTCAGGAATAATAGCGATTAATAGGGAAGACAACAGGATAGAACAGGCTTGTAGGTTTAACTGCGAAGTAGGGATTAATTTATGCGTGAGGGAAAAGGGAATATGAGTGGTAAGTAAATAAAGCATTTAAGAGCAACAAAACATCTAACCATGCTGGCATATGCAAGTGAACGCTAAAACCTGTGTTATACGTATTTTTGAAACAAATTTGTAGTACAGAAGTGTGGGTGTGATACAGGCTGATCAGTCGATAGCATTGCTGTGTAAGAACAGAAGGCTGCCCAAGGCAATGATGGACACTAGTCAGGCTGCAGGCTCAAGCAACTACATCTTAAAAATACTGCTGTGACATGTAGTCTTATTCACTTGAGAATTTCCATGCTGTGCTGCTCTTTTGAAATGTGGGTGTTATTGAACCTGACAATTTTGCCTCACCCTGTTTCTCATCTCACTCATGTCTGGTATTCCCTGAAGCCCAAGAATTTGGGGAACAGAAAAATAACAGATAGCAAGACTGTGACTAAGACATTTTCAGGATTTATGGAATACAAGCTCCCCTATGCTTGCGGGAAGCACCTAGGGTTGGCAGTCCTCTCTGCTTAAAATCTCAAACAGCATAAAACTGCTTATTTTGGTTTTTCAGGCAAAAGATTAGGTTCCACTTAAATCTCTTGAATTGCCTATTTAATTCTAGTTTGTGTTGGCCGAAAATAAAAGCTGGTGCCTTGTGGTCAGGCAGGGCCGACCCAAGAGTGAAGCAATGGGGAAACAATTGTTTTTTTCCTCATTGACTTTATTAGTGCTGTAACCCTTTCATGTATGCACAAAGTGTGACTTAGGAAGAGTCAATTCAGTGCCCCTGTGGTGGGGAGTGCTAAGGATTGAGGAAGGACTAGATAGGGGAATAGTTGCTGTATGTAAACATAAGACCCTTGAAAACAAGACCCTGCACCAGTAAGGCAAAACTTCGAGGTAGGATACCACCACATTAGATCTCAATTGGGATGTTGTGACATGTATCTTCTGATCCTATTCACCAAAGTGTAATCAAAGCAATAGATCTTTTTATGCCCTTCCTAAAAGAAAATGGAGATTAAATTAGGCTGGGAACCTCTGTCAGCAAAACTTTTGTCTTAGTAGGAAAAGAAAGTTTACTGTCAAGACGCCCTCACATGACAGCAGTGGCTGTGTTGTTGCCGTAAAATTGCAGAAATTAAACATTACAATGGAAAGCTTCTGTAAAAGGAGTCATTCAGCCCAGGCATTAAATTAACGGGCAACATAGTTTGGCTTTCTTCTTTAATGCTAAGAGCATCCTGTAGTCTTTCTGAGGCTTTAGTCTTCCGAAGGAGGGTGTGTGTATGTATTTGTCCTGTCTTATTTCAAAGTATCGTCATTCTTCAGACCCTGCTATTAATGACAGCTTTTTTCCTCTAAATTTTCCGAGTTAACATTTTATTAGAAGACTATGAAAAAGCAGGCCAGGGAAGGGCTCTGATGGCACATCTCTTAGCCCTCAGACTCTAGTTCCTTAACATATATGCCTGAGGCAGTGGCATGTGCTGTGAAAGGGCAATGCACTGTGGTGGCAGTGCTACTTTTGTAAAATAAAACCAACACTTTTGATACTTTGAGAGGACCCTTTAAGTTGTGAAAATCCTGCAGGTGGACTCTCACAGAAGGGGTAAGTAAGAGGCAAAATAGGACCCAGCGTCCTCTTGCAACATTAAGCCACAAATAATCTGCTAGGCACTAGTTACTGTCATGCAGGATGTTTTTCTCCCAACTTGCCAATCAAATTAATTTCCATTAGTCATCAGGTCTGAGTACTGAGCATGGAATGCACTTTTCCTAAACAAGACATTCTCTTTGGATCGGAAGCTAGAGCTACAGATTTTATCAGCACTTAAATATCCATGGCAGTATTTCAGTTTTCCTTTCTTCATTGCTGAAATTCCAGTACTGGAGGTCAGAATACTGTTCAGATGTATAATACTGTCACATCAGTAGATGAAGATTTTTCAGGACCTTGATATAAAAGATATGTCATAATTTCGTTCTGTAATATGTGCTGTATTGTCAACATGTTGCAGTGGCATTTGACATCAGTATGAATCCTGCAATACACATATCTTTTTTTTTTCCCCTCTGCAGTTCAGATGGAGAAAATGGAACAGATGAAAAAAGAAAGGCAGGAAAATCACCTACTGTGTTGCTGCAGACCCCTACCAGTGAAATGGAATATTTTGATGACCGGAAAAAAGTTGATGTTGCTAGGTAATGTCAGAAATGCTGTCAGTTTTCTTCTAGTCAGATAATCAGAATGGCTACAACCCCTTAAAGAAGATACGCTGAGTAGCAAGATTTATTAGACATCCCAGTTGTGGGTTAGCTTGCACGCTGTGCAAGTGAACAGGAATCAGAGCCACCTTCCAGGGGTTGCTCTGTTACCCACCACAAGCAGTCACAGTAGTGGGAATTTAGACTTTGGGCTGGCTTAGCTTCCCTGTTCCAGGAAAAAATATATTGCACTGTTCGGTGCCATTGGTAGTTACATCCATTTCACGGTCAATTTGACAGACAGTCAAACTGTGCTGCAATTTGAGTCCTGGGATGTTTCTAGAACACTTTCATGCTGGAATATTGATTGTCCATGATAAAGCTATGACACAAGTTTTAATTTTGGACTCTGCTGTATATTGCGTCAGATTATTGCAATGTCTCTGCCAAAACAGTCATTCTTCCTTTGTTGGAGAACTGGAGTGCATTTGAAACTTTTCTAAAAGAAAATTAAATAATACTAGAATCCCACTTGGAGGGCTTGAATACAAGTTTTGCATCGCTTTCACTTTGTCAGCTGAGCAGCCAATGCAGAAGTCAGCACTCAACCTGACACTGTGGTTTCCGTCACAAGGCAGATATTTAAAAAACATCACTTACTTCCTGAAGCATCTTTGAGGAGAAGGTATTTGAAGAAATATGTGGTGACCTCTCCCCTCCACTCCGCCCCGCCAAACTCTCCTTCCAGTCTTCCCTCTCACATGCAATGTAATTGACTGTGTGCTGGGGAAGGGTTGGACTAAGTTTTTTGTAATGCTCACTGTTCATTTCAGTTTGACCTGTACTTTACATAGGCACACAAATATATGTACACATGTATTTTAGAGTTTCTTTTGTGACAGACCACTTGAGGTATGCAGCCAGTCCCCTGGTATCTAAATCTGTCCTGCTGTACAGTCTCTTTCCTAAATCTGGCTATATCTCCATTACACTTGGGGGTTCTCTTCCTCTCACCCTTACAGTTTTTACTGGAAATACTGAACCTCTCAAGTTTAGGAAAGTAAAGAAGACTTACTGTGCAGGATAAGGTGCAGTAATGGAAACTTCTGTAGCACCTTTCTTTCCCCCATTGAGTCTTTAGCATACCACGTTCTTCAGGTCATTCAGTGTAGGAGTCCTGTGTTGTGTTTTTCCTTCTGTTCTTCAGTCTGCATCTGAAGGCCTCTAAAAAGAGCTACCTTATTTTTATAGCCTGTTGATATACTTTTGTTCTGTGCTAAATAGCTCTCAGCGATAATGTTCTTCTCTTCCTGATTTATGAAACGCTGCTAACCCACTTCTGGTTTTGTTTTTCTGAACAGTCCATGCCATTAATTTCTCCTGTATAAAACAAACAAAACTTATTTCCCCAGCTATCTGCAGAGACTTTTCTCTGTACTTGTTCTACTCTAGAGTTGTTGGGTTTTTGGTTGATTTTCTTCTTCTAATGTGAATGGCTAGAGCTGTACAGGCAGAGCTTCCTATAAAACTGGCACTCACAATTCCCTTCCATCTCTTCTATGATTGCTGGCTGTCTTAATGATTTCATTACACTACACTACACTACACTACACAGTTCATAGCCATCCTCTGACTTGTGCATCTATGTTTCTTCTCTGTTGCATTTTCCAAATGATCTCACATTTTGTAGTACAAGCTCATAGCTTTCAGTACACTACCTTGCACTCTCAGTTACTAAGTTTTATCTTACTTTCTCTTGCATTAGTAAGTAACATGCTTAGTGATAGTATTTCACATGTTGCTCAGAAACAAATGAACATGGAGTTAAGCACCATGATAATTCATTAAGTTGTAAAAATATCTTGAACTTTTTTTTTACTTCCTTACAACTAGTAATTTAGAATATTCCTTCTAAATTAAAAGAAGACGTACAGTGAGGGCTGGTATGGTTTAAGAGTAAGATATACTCCTCTTCATTGCTGCATAATCCTTGATGAATCAGATAATAGTTATTAAAGGATTAATATGTTGCATGGAAAAGCATGTCCTGTTGATAACTTACCAAGACTAATGAACTGAGGCCAAGTTTATATGGGATGCCTTTTTTAATCTTTAGGACAAAGAGCAACATAGATAGTCCACTCCTGACAATGGATATCAAGAGTGACTCCAAGATTGAAAGGAAAAAACGTGCCTCAAATCAGGTAGGGCAGAGGATGGACTTATTTGTTTATATATGGTAAGAGTAAATACATAACTACCATGAGAGCCCCCTTGTTTAGCAATTTTATAGTTTGTGGTTGTATAAGGACATAGATTGCTTTTTCATCGGTGTGTTAGAGTTTGGGTAAAGGAGGATACAGACTTAATAGCCACATAGCAAACGTGAGGTTTTATTGTAAAACAAGTGGGCAAAATGAGAAGGTACTGGGAGGACAGGAAGTGAAATGGGTCTTGATTGTAAGAATAACTAATAAGGTATGTGTCTCTGGGTGTGGGGCTTTTTGTTTTTTAGCTGAAGGCAAATGCACACTTTCATAAGCTGTTTCTAGATGTTCCCATTGATGAGCCACTGAAACAAAGTAAGTATTAACCCCCTTGTCGTTGCTGGCTGTGGGTTTAAGATAATGTTACCCACCAAATGTGGTGATGTACAAGAGGGACTACCTAAATTTTAAAAAACTTAAAACTCCAGCTGCCTAGAGCTGCAAGGCCTTCATCTGCGTGCAGTGGGTATTTTTGTTGTAATCTTGCAAAGCTTAAATCTTCAGGTGTTGGGCATCTTTGGGAATTGTAGGCTGCTTTGCACTTAACAGAGTAACCTAGTCCAGGGTTTTTTTTTGGTACTGAAACTTCTTACTAAAGGCACTACTTAATTGAGACAGCACTGGTCAAGTGACTAGCTTGAGTTTTTGCTGTTGATGATGCTTTAAGATTTAAAAACACTGGTAGGAGAAGGACTTACAATGTTTAAAGATTCTACTGTTCTCTGTGGTAGTTACAAGAAGTTGTCCTGGTTTTGGCTGGGATAGAGTTAAATTTTTTCCTAGTGCTGTGGTTTGGATTTAGTATGAGAAGAATGCTGATAACACACTGATGTTTTTAGTTGTTGCTAAGTACCCTACTAGTCAAGGACATTTAGCTTCCCTGCTCTGCCAAGTGCACAANTGTCTTTATCTCAACCCGTGAGTTGTTTTTTTCACTCTTGTCCTTCCGATTCTCTCCCCGTCCCACTGGGCGCGGGGGAGTGAGCGAGCGTCTGTGTGGTGTTTGGCTGCCTACCAGGTTAAACCACGACAGTCCAGAGGTCAATGGATCAAAACCATCCTCTTTCTTCCTACATAGATATGTAAAACAAATGTTTCTTGAAAGGAATACAAGAAAAGTGGTTCATGAGTGAGGAATGGTTTGCTCAATGGCTGTGAAGTAAAAGCAGTATTACTTTACATGTGTTGTACCTCTGTTGGTCATCTAGTCCAGATGACTGCTATAGAGCTAGAAGTTTAAAGTTAAAACCTTCCACTAAGCTCTTTACATTTACATAATATAGTTACCTGAAAGCTAGTCAAAAAGTTTATAGGAAGCTGGGTGGTAGTCTCTCAGAAGAGATTCTTGGCTTCTGGGATGTTGCATGTTATTACGCATTTCAGTCTTTGTCCTTAAGATATTTTGAGTCTAAACTTATTCCTGTGAAATCTTCTGAGCTTGTCTTCTTAGTTAAACTTATTTAATATTTCAAGGTTTGATAGCATTTATCAAAAGGCATAAACCTAAACATATTATGGCTTTGAAAAAGGAGCAAAACAAAAGCCAAACAGGTAACAATTGGCTTGGGTTGTGGTTACCTTAAAAGCTATAGAGTATCTATTTGTTTCAGGTTTTACCTGTGCTCTGCAGAAAGAAATTCTGTACCAAGGAAAATTATTCCTTTCTGAAAACTGGATTTGCTTTCATTCCAAGGTTTTTGGTAAAGACACTAAGGTTAGTAAAATCTTTATGTACAGAACAATAATGCTATTCCTTAGCAGTTTATTCATCACCAGAAGTTCACATTATTATGCAAGGCTACAATACTACTACTACTTCTAAGTATTATTGAATACATTCACTGCTCAGCAGCAATGCCCAAAAGTCACTCCAGAACTGAAGCAATATTATTATTAAAGATAGAGTCTCTCTCTTAAGGACTTCCTGTCTGAAAAAAGGATGAAAGGAAAGGATCTGACATGCAGTGGTGAGGGCATTGCCAAGGCTATGTAGCACAAACTGTACAAAAATGTCTTTCTTGGGGTAAGTATGGAAAAGAGGAGGAGGAGGAGGAAGGAAGGCTGAAAAGTATAAGGACTACAAGACTGTAGTAGGGAAATGGGAGGGGAGGACTAAGCATATTAAGACAATTAAAGAGGAAGAACTAAAACTGGCTTCTGAGTTGAGTGGCAAAGGTCTTTGAGGGATTCTTCTAGCACTCCTTCTTTTCTGCGTAAACAGAGAACAGGGAAAGAAAAACCAGTTTGCTAGGTTTTCACTTGTGAGCTTAGTATGAAGAGCAGAAATAGGACATGAACAGTCAGGAAGACCCTAATTTACAAGACCATCATTTACTCTTTCATGGTGCCAGTATGACCCACCTAAGACTTGGGCCCCCTGTGGTGAATGATAGGTGTACAGATAAAAATAAAACCTTTCCAAAAAAGTTTGTGTTCTGGTTCTGTTGATTCAGAGCTTTTGGAGTGGTTTTCTTTGCTTACATAAACTCTGCTTTGTTTTTGAGATTCTATTGGGAAATAGCTCGATTGCTGTGAGGATTTCTTTGGCTTCTTTGTCGTGTACTTCCTTGAACAAAGCTCCTGGTTAGGTCCAGACCCTTTTCCAGTGAACTGGGTTCTGAAACCAGTTTAGGAGTTGGCAGTATCTCATTTCTGTGCTGTCAACCATTTTGATTGAACGGCATCTATCTCTGAAATGGCTTTTAAGAAGGTGAAATAGATTTAAAGAATGCTTAAAATTATTAACAACACATCGTTCAGAGTGACCTTATGGGTTATTGTGTTTTACTGCTGGGCCCAAGAAACTGAGTTGTTACTGATTCCTAGTTAATGGATCCTATTAGTCATAGGCAGTACATTAATGCAGATGGTGTATATGTCAGTGAAAACCATGTGACACAAACAAGGAAATCAAAATGAACAAATGGTTGGATACTGTCATTCATAATTAGTAACAGCTATCTTGGCAATTAGTTTCATCAAAATTGAAGCTGCTGTATTAGCAGTCTCCTGTTCATCACGAACAAATGAGACTACTTCAAACTGTGGAACAGCTTTCTAAATTCAAGCTAAGCTAAATGTTTACAAAAATCTAGTAGAACTCTACCAAGTAGACTAGAAGACCTGGAAAAAAAGATGCAGAATGGTAATGATGTAGTACTAGGAAATTATCTTTGTCAACAGGGTTTTAAATGCAGGAATATATACATATTTATGTATATGACGAAAAGAGAAAACATATTACAAGATAGAGTAGTGTGGACAGTATTTGTGAAAGTGGCTATAGTGATAGTCCAAATTACTCAATTCTGGGTCATTGTTTTCAGGAAACATTGTAGGGATAACGAAGAATGAAGGGAATAGGCCTGATCATTTATTTCCTACTGTCTTCCCCTACCCCTGCAACACACACTTAAAGCTTTGTTCAGTCACATACAGCACGCGTAAACTTTTAGGAATACAATCCACAAAAAAGCAGGAAGATCAGGGATGTAATGAAAAATAATGTAATGGGAGGGGGAGGAGGAAATCAAGCTTGACAGGAAGAGGAACCTTCTTAGCACTCAGAGACACTGACAAAGTTTGCAAGACACGAAACCTCTATTGCTTAGAACTTGTAAAACAATTTAAGCTTAGTGAGAAAGTGTTTTATTGTAAGAAATAGCAGGGCTACACGTTCTAATAAATTTTTCAACATGAATTCTTCTACCTGCAGAATTTTTTTATTGAAAACTTTGGTGGAGAGAATAGCCATGCAAGTCAGGAGATTTGAATTTGCAGTGTAAACACTGCATATTCAAAAACAAAAAATTGCTTCTGCAGGATTGAATAGGCTTTGAAAGACATCACTGTCATTCCCGATAGTTCTGTTTTAGCTATATATATTGACCTTGAGTCTTTCCTGGAGCTAAGCATTATCTTACACATCCTACACATTCCAAGTTGCCTGCAGGTAAACCTTGTTTCCTGAAATAATTATTACTCCAGATAGAAATAAAGTACTTTGCAGTGATTTTACCATTTTAACCTATTGCTCAGGTAACAGTGCAGTAACCAAGTACTTAATTCCACTTAAGTACACTTTAGTCTTGATTACAGTAATGTTATCCATCAAAATAGCATTCAGTAGAATGCCATTAACATCTTTGATTTAAGGTTCTTTAAAGTGAACTGAACCAATTAGTAAACCTCCAAGCTGCTTTTTTTATCATTACTACTAGCAGCATTTCTGCTGAAAAATCTTCTGATTTGGTTTTGGTTTGGTTTGTTTTTTGTTTGTTTGTTTGTTTGTTTTTTAAAAAGTGTTGTAGATTCTCTTCTGACTACCTGAGGATTCTGGGTTTTTCCAATAAAACACACATCGTAGTTGCTCCCTTCTCTCCATTCCCACTAAAAGCTATTTTGAAAAGTGTTGGAAAAACTTTGTGGGACAATACAATATCCAGTTTAAGAAGAAAAGATACAGTGGAGGACCTGTTTGATTACCCATTTTCAAAAGACATGGCTTCTGAGGCAGGACAAATACAGCTGACATGTTAAAAAATCAATAGACAAACGATGACCAGATCTACAGATTCTTAGACCCAGACCTGGGACTAAGAATAATTAAGATTATATGGGTTGAGTTGGGTTGGTTTTTTTCAGCTAGCACGCTTTTTTAACAAAACTAAGTACCAACTGAAGAGCGAGTTTCTAGCCCTTGGATGATAAGCAGATACTTGACTAGCCATG
The DNA here is from genome assembly GCA_013400755.1 of Pelecanoides urinatrix. NCBI lineage: Eukaryota > Metazoa > Chordata > Aves > Procellariiformes > Procellariidae > Pelecanoides > Pelecanoides urinatrix. Next base: position 50,228 of record VZTQ01012958.1, on the reverse strand, counting down.
CTTAATCAGTGGCTGGCAATTTTGCACCCAGAATAATGTACACAAATACATTTTTTGTTACCTGAAACAAATTTTCATTTCATGACTTTGTGTTGCTGTTCTGAACAAAAGTTGACAAGGTTTTATGAAACTCTGCACAGAGTAACCTCCTTCTGCACTGACATGTTTTTAATTCAGTGCTGTGATTGCTTGTTGAACAATCTTTGCACACTTTTAATCTTGCTTCCAAATTTCTCAGGTAGTTGTGACAGTGTGTGCCAAAGGAATTCTTAACAGGAACTGTGTCCTAATCATTTGTATCCAGGATTATTACATTTACCTAACTCACTAAGCTCTAGGCTTTTCAACTGAAAGTCAAAGCAGGTATTTGGTCCTGTGTATTATGGGGTTTACAAGTAGAGCTCATAGAGAATACTCTGAAATTTAGCAGGCATCAAGCTAATGAGGTTGGATGTAAACACAAATCAGGAAGGAAAATTGAGAACTTTTCAATGTAAATGTAGGCAGTCTGGATGGCACACATAAGAATCAGTTTCAGTAAGTCAGTGGGCATGTGGGTATCGGGTCTTTCAACATTACTGAAGGACAAGCTGTTTACTCAGCTGCTTGTTGCAGACTAAAGTGGTGAGAAGACTTTTATGTTCATTGTTCAACAAGCCTCTCTTGTCTGATGTGTTCTGAAACATTTTGTTTCTAAACAAAGAAGCCTACCTTTAAGACTGGTTTGTTCTGCAGATCTCCAGTGAACTAAGCCTGCAGTCTTGTAAGAGCCAGAAGGGATCAGGAAAGGAAGACACAAACAAAAGCCTGGATTTGCATCTGATAAAAATAGAAGTAAAAATAGTTAAGAAATATTAATAATCTGAAACCATACCTGTTCCATATGAAATATTAGTGATCAGGGACATAGTGGAGAAATCTTTAAGTGAAGAGTGTTGAAGGTCTGGCTTATCACAGTTGATAGGCTGGCTCCTTGTGAAAGAGCATGCAGGTTTGTATGTGCATGTTGGGACTCTAACACTACATTGATCTTGTTTCAGATTAGTATACCCGTACTCTCGGTGACACTTTTGAAGAAAACCAAAACTGCCCTTCTTGTGCCAAATGCTCTCATCATAGCAACAGTCACAGATAGGGTAAGTGCTGGTAGAGGGTGAAGCTATTCCACTCCGCCTGCTTGCTTTTTCTTTTTTTTTTCTACTTTTTTTCCTCCCTACTTGTTGGCAGTAATATGAGAAATTTTTGAAGGTGCCAAGTGGCCATTTAAACAGCTATAGGAATTGGTCGCCTATGGGCGTTTAGACTTAGGACCCTGGAGGATATGGTTTCTTAAGGGATGATTCTAGTTTCTTCTGCCTCCTCTCTTGTGACAGGCAAGGACCATTTTTATTCTTCCTACTAACTCCCTGTCTTTTTTCTTTGGATCTGCAGTAAACAAAGCTGTGTAGAATTTGGTGAGAAAATAAGAAATGGAATCTCTGGTTGCCACCTGCTCTCTGTAATCTATCACTCCCCGTTCTCCCAAGACTGCTGTGTAGTAGCACTGGGGGAACTGAAACAGCTGGGTCAGGAAGTGGATGCACAGAGGGTTACCTGCCTTGTTGGCAGCTCTGGCAGTATTCTTTCATTTTCTTGGGTCTCTCATGTGACCAGCAATACCTTAGATGCACAAAATATAGTTGCTTACAGTAATACTCTGGAATAGTAGTTGCATCAATCAGTAGAAAATGTGATTATCCTAAGAGCAGCTTTAGAACCAGACCATTTTCATTGCACAAATATTTTGTGGATGCAGGAGACTGTACAAAAAATGAGTTGTGGTGTGGTTTTGTTTTTTTTTTTTAAGAGGGTAGCTAAAACAGTATGCAAAGTCTTTAAACAAAAAAGAACAGATTTGGGCTATGCTCTGGTTCCTGCAGCAGAACTTGGTAACTTTTATGTGTCTGTTCCCTGTTCCTTGTGATTAACCTCAGGTCATAGGCTTAGAAGGAATGGAGGTTTTTCTTGCTATATGGAAGTTCTTGGAAATAGTTACTTGATCAGCAAAACCACCTATCAGTTTTATTTAGATAAAAGGAAGATTGTTCTGTATGCCTTTTCTCAAACAGTTTTGGAACTTTTGTTTTTTAGTACATGTTTGTCTCCTTACTCTCCAGAGATACCACCTACAAGCTGTTAAAATCTATCTGTAGACATCTTGAGGTAAGTACTAATGGGAGTGAAAATGGTATGCAGCTTTGTGTTCATTATTACTGCTTTCCTGTTTTTAAATGCTAGGTAGTTTCTGAGTGTGTTCCTTGTTAACACTGCTGCTTTTTTCAGGATACAAGCATGGGCAACAGTCCAAATCCTTCTTCTGCAGAAAACAGCTTCAGGGCTGATCGTCCTACAACTCTGCCCTTGGTAAATGGCTTAGATGTTTGTTTGTTAGTTGCATGGCACCTTTCATTGCAAGTACTACTTACAATGTCTGAAGAAAAGAAACTAAAGGAAATCATGAAATCTGTTTCTAAAACTTCCATTTTTTTAACATTAGGAAGCAGTGAGAATGATTGGCATACATGTAATTTGATCTGATCACATGCAGTATATATACATGCATATGCTTTGGATATATTCCAAGGTCTGTATGCTCTATATATCTCTCTTTAGCAGTCAGGTTTCACAGCGCTCTGCACTGACTGAAAGTTGCTTCTTCCTCTGCCATGAACAGTTTTTGTAGTGTTTCTAATTGCAGTCCTTCCTCTGTGAGGCAGATCAGATATCTGAAAGAGCTGCGTAGCCTCACGTGATGACCAGAGTCTAATTCTAGTAATGCCTGTCCTGGACTTCTCAGTTTGTCTAACTTAACAGTCTCTTTCTTTGCACACAGACTTAATCTCCTAAATGAAGGCAAGCGATGAGGTTTGAATTCTGGTGATGATACAGGGCTTATTTGCTAACTTGATCTCAACGGTATCAGAGGTTGTTCCTGGTTAAACAGTTTTAAGTATGTAATTGTTGGTTCAGTTTCTAGAGGGAGGTCAGAGGAAATAAGGTTGTTTAGATTTAAAACAGGGCTGAGCTTTCTTGTGACTCTTTCTCCCCATCAGGATTTCAATGAAGACTATTCTGATCTGGATGGAATAGTGCAGCAGCGGAGACAAGAGATGGAAGAGTCCAGCAGCACAGGCTCACAGACCCCAGAGCTGGATTGCTTCCAAGGTGAGTGGGATCAGCAGACCCCAAGAAAATGAGAATAGCTTAGCTCTCAGGTTTGCTTCAGTAATCCCCTTCTGATGTGGAATCTACATTCTCCACAGTCCTGGAGAATTACATGTTTTTTAAGGTCTTTCTCAAACCGACAATATCTGTCTTTTCATTATTATATTCCTTTGCAATCCGGATTCAGGCAGTGACTTGGTCAGCAGTGGATCTGATTTGTCACTACTACCTCCAGCTGCTTATTCACGTACTATCTGTTTCCCACATCCCCCATCAGTTATGCTAGCAGAGATACAATGTAGGAGATGTTCCTCCTTTTAAAATAAGAAAAAGAAACAAACAAAAACCCCTATTCTGAAGTCATTCAAGTCACAGTGTAACTACTTCTAATCTATACAAGTAATGTTCTGTACTGTGGTGGCATTTGGTCATGAAAAAAGCTTTTTTTGACATGTGTTTTTCTGGGTTTGTTTTTTAAACCGTCATTTTATTCTTTGAAGATACTGTCCAAAGTTGTTCTTTCTTAACACTACTGTTTGTAGTCTTATATGCCTTAAGTTCTTCAGCTAATTACCAGGAATGCTGTGTAGAAACTCACTGCATATAAGTTCATAAGTACAGCAGAACTTGTTTTGTGTAGCACATGCTGAATGTTATTAGCAAAACCTACAGTATTATTCTGCTGTACAATTAATATATATTAATATATTAATGTGTTGTTATGCTGTTATTACTCCAGGTTCCCGTCTTGACTAGAAAATAATTTGTATAATAAGAAACTTTTACCATTACTTTTAAATGAAATGCTATCCTTTTTTTTATAGCTGTTTTCTGTCACGTTAGTTTTAATTAACTTGTCTTTTTTCCCATGTGTCTTTTGTTCAGTGATATGATTTGGGGCTATTTGCTTTCATTGGTCTTTGGTATTTACTGTGTGTGTATTTTTAAAAGTTTGGTGGTGTTTGTGAAGCAGTAACTAAATTGTGGTGTCATCACTTGCCACTTGAATGCTCTGAATAATGATTTAAGTTGCTGTCTTACTTCCTTACAGCTAATAACTACTTCAAACCTTTCTGTTTTCCTTTTCCACAATTAAAAAAATGATATCCAGTTAAAGGAATAGGGGGGGAGGGGAACACATTTGTCACTTGTGATTCTGTTTCTTGTGCATCGTTAGAGCAGTCCAGTAAAGCATGAACAAAACTGAGTGTGACTGGATTTTTCTGTCCCATCTCTTTCAAGACATCGTCTGCATTTAAAAAACAGCCAGGAAAGGGAGCTTTTTAAAGTAACAATGCAATATGTCCATTTGATGTTGCTATTAAAGTAATTTGGAATCATTACTCTGGCATATTCAGTCCTTTTGAGAGATTACTTTTGCGTCTGTATAATCTTCTGACTGGAAATTGAGTGATAACCTTCAAAGTTTGCACAGGTTGCCATCTTTCCAAGGAACTGGAAATGTAAATGCAGAATATATTCTCCTCTTCCAGTTCAGGTGCTTCTTTATGTTTTGTGATGATGTGGAATTACTATGCAAACTGTTCTAAGGCTACTAAACCAATTGCCGCTTTCTATCCAAGTCCAGAAATCCACCTTTTAAAATCATCCTCTTTCCCTACTCCTTGACTATCTTAAGCTGCTAACAGCTTCCTTTGACTTCATATTTCAGCTTTATTAAAAATCTTGCTTTTGACAGATTATCATGTCGTTGAGACAGAGACTCACTTGAAAGTTTCCAAGACCGAGGCAAAGTCTGTCCGTTCAGACGCACACAGTAAACGTGGACCTGACGGAAAAGCCCAGAACAGTCCTCAAAATGGTAAGGGCTCAAGGGCAGATCTTCAGCTGGACTTCGTTGAGATAAGTTTGTATAGTTATGTCAGTTCACATAATTTGTAAGATCTCGTTTTTCTGTTTATATTATCTGTTGCCTGCTTCAGAACACCGCTTGTGTGCCGCGGTCTGCTTTGATCAAAGTGACACTTGGTTCTTTTTCTCACAGGCAATTCTGAAGCCTTCAGGTTCTTCCACAAAGTGAAGTCCCAGAAGCTCTTATCTCTGAACCATGTACTTATATTTTACGCAGTTCTGTAAGTTAGCAATTAATACCAAGATTGTCAGAATACTAGGATTTTCTTGTGTTTACATAGATTAATATAATCTAAGCTTCACTTGAAAAAAGGAAATTATACTTTTCAGAAGTAGAAATGCTGGGGCAGGCTTACTTAACAGGCCTTTTACTTTTAAAAGCAAAGGGTCTTTTGGTTCAGGAAATGTTACAAGAGTTTAACTACTTGCAAGTTCATTTTACATGACACTTAGCAAAGCCATACTGAAGGCTGAGATTTTCATAACTGTTTGAATGCCACTGATGGGTATTCCTGAGGTGTTTCTAAGAATGATACCTTTATTATCCAACATGTAAAAGTAACAATTTAAATGGCTTTTAATATTAAATTTGTCAGGTACCTCTAAGGTTTCTATTAAGTGGTGTACCTTATTTTTCTCTTTTACAGCGTTTGTGTATTAATATTTTCTACCTTCTACATGAGATATAAAATCAGTGTCCTGGAGGAACGTCTTATTTCCATCACATCCTTTGAATCACATATTAAGGAGTAAGATACACTCTGTAAAATTTGGGGGGTTTAAAATCTTTTCCCAGTATCTGCCATGCTCATCTATTTTCTTCAGAAACCACTGTGATACTGTAGTGCCCTTGTGATACTTTAGTGTCCTGTAGTTCTTGTACCTGTGTTGGCCTCATCTCACAGCTTTCTGTTTAAGACTTTTAGTACAAATGTGATATATCATGGTGGTGTTCTGCCTTGAGAATGTTTCAGGTAGTTGTGAGTAACTTAAGTGTAAACTGCTGAAGTGAGCAGTTCCTTTCCTTGAGCAATGATTCTGTGGAAAAGGTATAACGTCTGTCTTCAGTCTTAATGTCATTTGATTAGCCTAAGATGACAGAACGTATTTCATTTGGGATAATACATCTGACTTGCTTATAGAATGTTTTCTAAAGCTTTGGCCTGCCTATATCCTCTTTAGAAATTGATATCCTGTCCTGCTAAAATAAAAAAACAAACAAACAAACAAAAAAACCAACACAAAACCAAACCAAAACAAACCAAAACAAAAAAATCCAAACACATCAAGGGGAGATTCTTTGTGTATTTGAAGAGGAAATAGGAAAAGGGGCCATAGCTCCATTGATAGTTCCATTCTGTAGTTAGAGTTGTGGATGTCATCTGCCCCTGCATTTTTTTTTTTGATCTCCATGTTGCCTGGATAAGAAATATGCAAACATCAATTGGAGAGGCAGTGCAGGGGCATACACCACAGTAGTATGCCAGTGTGAGTTGTATCAGCTTCCTTTTCTTCTCTTAAGACAGAAGGTAGTTAACTGGATACTGCTGAGAATATTAAACAGTTTATTCAGCATTAAATTATGCATTAACTGTTCTCCCCTTCTTATAACTGATTTTTTTCTGAGCTGCTCTGAAAAACATGGCTTAAAAAGTAATTTATAAATCTCACTGCAAAACTTGCAGCTACATGCAGTGTGAGCGGGAATGCTGGCAGCTGAGAAGCACCGCCTGAAAAACAGAGTGGGGAAAATAAAATTCAAGCCAGAGTTGTACCCAGGCTGGGTGGAACCGTCTGCAAAGTGTTTCAAACCTGTAGCAAGTTCTTGAATAAGAGTGCTTCTTTATTCAGCTTTCTTTGATGACCCATCCATGACGAACAGGTCACTCTGACAATGCACTTGTGGTCATATTGAACAATGACCGTGCTGCTTGGGATCCAACTGCTCTCAGCTGTCTTCTGTGGAAAGCAGTAGGACTTGTATGTGTGTATCAGAAAACAGAGCTAGGTTCTTGATAGAAAAGGAATAGGGAGGAAATGGTTCTTTATCTTAAACAGGCTTGCATTTACATTTTACCAATAATGCAAGAAGAGGGATAAACTTATCTCTAATAGTAGGCAATGTCAAAAGCCATTTTCCCACTTTTGGCATGTTTTAATTAGCGGGACGCTGTGTCCTTCTGTAGCACTCTTACATGATGAAGTCCTGTTTTCTGTTGCTCTGATCCCAAACAGTACAAGATACAGGATGATCTAATGTGCCCTTCTACAGTGTCAAGGGGTTGGGCTTTTTGATTCCCTACAAGTCACAAGACATGGAACTTAGGCAACTTTTCATCTTATTTCCAGTGGAAATAGCTGTAAAGTTGTCCATCCAAACTTCTGGAGAGTGAGACCACATAAAGAATGTAAGAGTGCAAAAGTGACTTAGGCCTTTGTTTCTGTAAACGAGTACGGTTCACAATGTCACCATTGTGTTCCCATCTACATGTTTCTCTCAGTTCTGTTTTCCTCTTTGTCATTTCTGTCACACTCACTTCTTCATTCTGTTTGACAGACATCCAGCACGCCAAGGTTTGGGATCTCATCTGCAAATTAATGCTGATGTCCTTTGTGATGAGTTAACTGCTAATCTTATAAAATTGGAAAAGGTAACTTCCTATGATATAATGCAAATGCTGATACACTAATCAGGTTCTGGCTGAATCTATGGTCTGTTATTTTGAAAAGTGCCAAGTTACCCTCAGATTTGATGCTAGGAGCTGTCATGTTTTCCTAGACAAAGGACTGGTTTTTGGACTGTAAATTAGCCCAAGTACAAGCATTGGTATGCGCAAATGTTGTGCCTTAAGCTGAGACTTACAACCAGGAATACTAATAAACTGGGCACTTCAGGGGTGATTATTGCATGTATGATCTCAGTATTTTTGTTGTTGTTGATCAAGGCTAAGGATTCTTAACCTTTATTATTATTTGATGAAATTTTCTGTCTGGGACTTTTGTTTTAGTTTTGGTTTTTTGATTAAGAAAAATGGTGCTGGCTTTCATATGTAGTCAGCCTCTTCATATGAAGTGGCTGGAATCTGCCTGTTTCACTTTAGTAACAAAAATGCTGCTGCACCAGTTGTGTAATTCCCTATACCGACTTTTACTTTTTACCATTCTCTAATTGCAAAACTAAATGTACTTGCTAACTTAAATTGGAAACCTATGCAAAACAAGAGTGGGTGTGCAGGCCTGATTTCTACTTTAGGTGTTGTGGTGGGCTAACCTTGGCCAGCAGTCAGATGCCCACCCAGCCACTCTCTCATTCCCCCTTCCTAGCAGGACAGGGGGAGAAAATAGGGTAAGAAAGCTCGTGAATCAAGATAAAGGCAGGGAGATTGCTTACCAGTTACCATCACAGGCAAAACAGACTCAACTTGGGGAAAATCATCTTAATATAGTACCAGTTAAAATAGATTTGAGTAGTGAGAAACAAGGACAAGGATAGAAGAATTCCTTTCCTCCACCCTCTCCCAGGCTCAAGTTCACTTCTTTGCTCCCAACTCCTCACCCCACTCCTTGCCCCCGCAGTGGGGCTGGTGGGAGGTTACAGTCAGTACATAACAATTTTCTCTATGCTAGTCCTTTTTTCACCTATTTTCCCCCTGCTGCAGCATGGGCTCCCCGCAAGGGTTTCAGTTCTTCAAGAAATCACTGCCTGCTCTGGTGTGGGCTCTCCATGGGCTGCAGTGTGGACATCTTCTCTGCCATGGAGCACCTCCTCCTGCCCCTCCTTCTTCTCCTTCTCAGACTTTGGTGTTCCTTCTGCTGTTTCTCACCTTCTTACTCTCCTCCTCTCTCTGTTTGGTGTTTTTCCCCTTTCTTAAATACACTTTCCCAGAGGCTCTGCCCCTATCATGGCTGAGGGGCCCAGCTGTGCCCTGCGGTGGGTCCATTGGAGGCTGCGGGAACAGCAGTTTCCAGCACAGGGCAGCCCCTGGCCTCTTCCCGCAGCAGCTGCCCCTGCAGCACCCTGTCCTGCCCCTGCCCCCAAACCTTGACAACTGCACCCAGTACAGGTGTATGAAATGTTATGTGCTGGGAACGCATACACTGGCCAAGCATGAAAAAAAGTTACTTGAATTCCTACGTGTTTAAGTCACATGGGATATTTTTGCCTCTGTTTCTAAAACTGAGTGCATGCCAAGGTCTTTCAACACTTTTTTTTCCCAAACCAACTTCTCAAATAGCATAAAGCTAGGATTATATAATATCACTGTTTACCTGTGTGGCATAGGTTTTACAAAGACTGCCAAAAAGGGGTTTCTCCCCCCACATCTCCACCCCCTTAGCTGTGGAAATCTAGAGTAACGCTAGTATAACCCCTCTGTATGCACTGGATAATAACAATATGAATACAAGGGGAAAATGCTTACCAGATGATTAGCAGATACAATCTTTAGCCAAATTAGGTCATTTAAGAGGTTACTGCTTTCTAGCTGTCTGGGACAGGCTGGCAAGATGGATCATAGGAGACCTTCATTTAAGTGGGAAGCCAGCCAGCCAGCCCTTTGCAGCAGGGCTAGGCATTTTCCTACTCCCTTATATAGTCTCTGCTTGGAGATACAGTAAAAGGCAGCTGGACGGTTGGATCATTCATTCCCAGAGAAGTGACCTTCTGTCCTGAATTAGAGACTTAAGTCATGTGCTTTTTTCAGTTAGTGTCTACAGTATTGGACCCTTAAAGTCTTCCTTTGTCTTTGCGAAATACTCAAGACAATCAACTGCTGTGCATACAAGCAAATTATCATTGCTGGTAGCTGCATATTGCCACATCCCAGTCCTCTCTAATCGAGATGAGCAGTGATTAGAACAGGATGTTTGACCCTACTCTAGTACTGCAAAACTGGTAGAAATCTAACAGCTTTGTGTTTTCTGAGCAATGTTCCTGCAGTTGCATAACTGATTAATTTGCCTTAGTGAAAAGTGCTAGTAGTTGGCAGCAGCTGGCTTTAGCAGCAAAGGTAGCATAAAAGTTCCAGCGTAACTTGTCTCTCTCCCCTCGCTTCCTGTGTGACTGCAGCATTGTAAAGTAGAGCACAGAAATTAGCTAGGTTAAAAACTAAAAATTAATCTCCAATTAAAAAATGCTCAGTGCAAGGGTATGTTGCAATGACTTTTTCAGTGTGACCTTGTGATTTTTACAAGCTCTACTTCGTACTTGGAGCCAGGGAATTACCATGCCTTAGCAGAATTTTGCTTTGGCATTTAATTGTATTTAACAGGTTGTTAAAATGCACCAGATCTATCAGAAGATAAAGCATTAAATTGGGAGAGGGAAAACGTGGCCTAATGTTACTCATTCCCTTATTCTAAAGTAGCTTGTGAAAAGGAAATTCCTGTGTATGCATTAAGTGACTCATGAAATGTGGTGCTTCTTACTTTTCCTTCCCCCAAAATGCCCCCCTTGAAAAAGGTGTGCATCTGGGCTAGAAATCATGAGGTAGGATTAAGAAGTGGTATCCTTGAACAGGAAGTAGAATGGCTTCTCAAAGTCTGAAAGTAGCTGTCACTAAACCTTCTATAACCAGCAACTGCTAATTACTAAGATACAGAGAACACGTGTGCCAGGGGATGTGACCCATTATATTCCCCGCTCTCTGCTTTTAAGGACAAGGAGATGAAGGGTAGATAAATAGGCTGTGTAAAATAGGTCTGTGCAAATCATCCTTGAGGATGCGACTGACTGGCATTGCCTTCAATGTAACTAAGGGAAGATAACCCATAATGAATACACTAAATTTGGCAAATGGGACATGTCTGCTAATGGTTAGAAGACCTTATTTTGCTGCGTACACACCATAGCCAGCTGTGTAGCTGAGGCTGTTAAAAAACTATTTGAATTATCCATTTAAACCTAAGAGCTGCAGCTTTGAAGTTTGAGGCTTTTATTGGGTTTTGATCAAGTTCAAAATAATTGGGTTTCTTGTCCCTTTCTAGCTATAGGATTTTTTCTATCTTATTTTCTTGTACCTAATGAAGAAGAGAATCTATAGGAGGAAATTGCAGGAGATACTGGTAATATGAAAGCTAGGTGTGCTGCTGGCTGATCATATCCAGATGTTTCCTTTGACTCTAGTGCAGAAAGCATTTAACATGAATACCATTGGTATGAATAGTTGTGACAGAATTAACATGCACTCAGAGAGTGTATTGAAGAGTATGTCTTGTTTTTTCTTTTTAAATGCAGTATAACATTTCTTGCCTCCCAATTGTTTTTCTTTTTTTCTAAGATACAGAACAACTTACAAAAACTACTTGAAGATGGTGAATGAAACGTCAGTGTTCTTAGACTGCTTCAGACCTCATTCTTCTCTCGACAAACAGTTCCAAAGGAAGGAGCTCTGCTGGCCAGAGTTCAAGCTTCTATATTTTCAGTCCAAGCCAAGCTTAAACTACTGTAAACCTCATGTCATGATGCAGAAAGTCAGTTTATTCTTGAGCATGTTTTGAAAACATATATGTTTTGATCTACATGTATCTATATGTTTTGAAAATAAGGGGATTTTTCCTTTTCTATTGTATGTGAATTAATGGATTTTATAGCTTGCTTGATTCTAGACTTGCTTACACCAGTGCAAACCTGGTGCAACTCCTTTTACCTCAGCATTTGCTTTCTGCCTATTGTCATTGAAGTGTAAATGGGAAGAATTTCAGTCATGACTCATGTGCTGAAGTGTTGCATGAATGAGCTGGTGTCTTTTTCAGCTATGGTGACAGGTCGGTGCTGTGCTCTTCATTTGTGCTTATTTGTGCCCTGGCATCCCAAAGATCAGAAAACAGCTGCCTCTGGATTTGGTTATGTGAAGTTCTGAATGTTTGAGGTGCGCTCAGTTTTCAGGTGCTGTAAAAAGGTTCAATTCCACTTTCTATGGCATTGCATCACCACTGAGGGCAAGGTCCGTTTCTACTGGGCATTTCCATTCTACTTCAATTTCCATTGAAGTCAAGCTTGAAATATGTATGGACTCGCCAACTTACAATCAAGTTGCTTACGAATAACAGTATGGGTGTGACATATCTGCACAACTTAGAACTGCTAGGTATTTTGTCCACTCATAGGGTCTCTGTCCATTAAGTTAATCGGTGTGAAGACCCTCAGTCGGCTTCCCTTGGAGTTGCATGGGGTTTTGGTTGGCTGAGCAAGTGCAATTTGTGTTCCAGTTAATGGAAATCTGGTCTTGGTATGTGACTCCAGGGACCAGATATTTCCGTATCATAGGAACTTGCAAATTAGTGTCGGAGCAATACAATCAGTAGAGTGAATGAAAAGGTGGACGCCTGCTTTGTTATATCGTACTGTTTTTTTCACAGTGCCTAAGATACGATAACTGGGGATTTTAGCTTTCTCATTTCTGGTTAGTTTTTAAAAAGCAATATTTAGGATAATAACAACTAATATCTGTAAAGTAACAGTATTGTTTATAATATGCTATGCATTTTATAACCATTTCTGTGAAATGTACCTACTTTATTTAAATAAACTTTTTTAAAACACGTGACTCAGTACTATACTTTGGATGAACTCAATTCCATGCACCAGTTCTAGTCAAACATGATACTCATGATCTGAGTAGGCTCATACCTCACAGTACAAAGTTTGCGCAAAACCCAGTACCCAACACAAAGGGTTAGGAACTGCATCCTGCTGAAGTGCTTCCTCTTACTCAGCTGTATTCAAGGTCTTCCCAGATGGCAACAGTAGGAGCAAATTTGGACCCCAGAGTTTTGAGGAAATGTTAATAGTTTTCTCAGGTGGTTCCTCCTTGAAGGATATTGGATGAGTATTATAATGTTGAGGCATCTGAGAGAGCCCTCTGTGATCTCTGACGTGCCTGCCTGGCTCATGTTTCCATCTGAGCACATCTGTCAGAAATCTGTGAGATTTGACTGTTCTCCCTGTTGCAGCTTCTGCCTTTCCTTCTTCAGCTATCCTGAGATTATTATAATCTTGGTTTCACAGGAAAACCATTGAAATAAGTTATTTTTTCTTCTTCTTTTTCCATCCTTTTCCCTACTCTCCTTCCACAGTTACACAGCTTACACGTTTTGGACTCTAATCTCATCCTCTGCCTTCTTCTCTACTTCCCTCCCTTTAATTCTGTATCAGTCACAGAAGTCTGTAGTTCTGTTTATGGATTGAAAATTGATGTCATAAGTAACCTTTATCAAAGGAACTTCAAGGAAACTTGATTATATCCAGCAGCTGAACTGAGTTAGACTGTTACTCCATTACATCAGCAAGGATATGCTTTGCTGTAGGAAAGCAAGGGGACAGAGAGAATATTTTCTATGTGCCTTATGTAAAGCAGGCAGGCTTTATCATCAGCCTTATCATCAGCCGTAAGCGGACAGAATAATTACCGGAATGAATGAGTAATCAGAGGTGGATGCGTGCCCTTTAGCCCGTTGTGGCAGCATGCCGGGGAAGGCGAGTCTGGACAAAAGTGTAATAGTGTCTTTCAAACGCAGGAGAAGCAAATTATGCTGCAGAGAAAGAAGTGGCACTTGGCGCTCGTGACTCTGGTCACCTCTGCTCACCGACGCAATTCAATGTGGCCAGCTCTTCTCTGCTTTTCAGCTGGTACCCTGGCTCCTCTTTTTCCTAGAGGGAGGAGGACGATGTCTCGAGGATGTCATCCTGTTAAGGAGTCAGTGCACAGCTGGGCAGGGTGTCGTACTGTGGTACTTCCAAGCCAGGAGACAGAGCACATGCAAGTCCCTGTGGGGGCAAAGCTTAGAAATGTGAGTGGAGTGGTTTCAATCCTGCGATTCAATCTGGTGACTGAAGAGGAGGGGTTTGCCCCAATCCTGTTTGGGAGGGAAGTAAGACCAGCAGTGTGAGCAAGGAAAAGCTGCTTCCTGTGAGGGTGGGAGTCAAGCAAAGAGTAAGGGGGCTTCTCCTCCCAGCATCCGTGGTAGGTAGTGCAAACAAAGGCCTCAAGGAGGGGTTCTGCTTTTTGGAAAAGGTGAAGTGCTAGTCTACAGAAATAGGAAATATGTGCAACTTTGGGGAAGTCGGAAATCTACACCAGATGTTTAGCACAGGATGCTAATAACGATCACTTAAAATTTGCTGCATAGATTGCCCAGAAATCTGATTTTAAAAGCTGATTTTCTTATTTCTTTTTGGTTTTGTTTTTTAAATTTTGTCTATCTGTTGTCCTTCACAGCACAGAGGCTGAAAAAACAACTGGGTTCCACCAGCCGTGAAGGACCTAGTAGTAGTACTGGGTTCTGGCAAGATGCTTTGAAACTGCAGATGTGTGGAAGGCAACAGGGGCACATCACTAAGGTTTTCTCTAGTTGTAGTTGGTAACCCAATTACTTTTTCTTAACAGATTTTAACTTTCTTCACTTCATGTAAGTGCTTATTCTACGGGAGAAAAAAACACAAACAAAAAAACAGCTGCTTGATTTTCTTTCTCAGAAAATGAATTTTGAGGAAACTCCCAAGACACTTCGGTGGTTGTGGGTAGGAGTCATACACAAGACTTTTTCACGTACGTTCTGCAAATGTCCAGCCAGTGGAGTCCTTACATCCTGGTCCGGCGTGACTAATTTAAGATGTTTTTCTCCACTTCACTGGTATGAACGTGTACAAAATAGCTNAGAGCACATGCAAGTCCCTGTGGGGGCAAAGCTTAGAAATGTGAGTGGAGTGGTTTCAATCCTGCGATTCAATCTGGTGACTGAAGAGGAGGGGTTTGCCCCAATCCTGTTTGGGAGGGAAGTAAGACCAGCAGTGTGAGCAAGGAAAAGCTGCTTCCTGTGAGGGTGGGAGTCAAGCAAAGAGTAAGGGGGCTTCTCCTCCCAGCATCCGTGGTAGGTAGTGCAAACAAAGGCCTCAAGGAGGGGTTCTGCTTTTTGGAAAAGGTGAAGTGCTAGTCTACAGAAATAGGAAATATGTGCAACTTTGGGGAAGTCGGAAATCTACACCAGATGTTTAGCACAGGATGCTAATAACGATCACTTAAAATTTGCTGCATAGATTGCCCAGAAATCTGATTTTAAAAGCTGATTTTCTTATTTCTTTTTGGTTTTGTTTTTTAAATTTTGTCTATCTGTTGTCCTTCACAGCACAGAGGCTGAAAAAACAACTGGGTTCCACCAGCCGTGAAGGACCTAGTAGTAGTACTGGGTTCTGGCAAGATGCTTTGAAACTGCAGATGTGTGGAAGGCAACAGGGGCACATCACTAAGGTTTTCTCTAGTTGTAGTTGGTAACCCAATTACTTTTTCTTAACAGATTTTAACTTTCTTCACTTCATGTAAGTGCTTATTCTACGGGAGAAAAAAACACAAACAAAAAAACAGCTGCTTGATTTTCTTTCTCAGAAAATGAATTTTGAGGAAACTCCCAAGANGGGGGGGGGTGGGGAGGAAACATGGAGGTATCTTATAGACATGATTTTCTGATGTTTGGGAATTCATCTATCTTCAGGCTGCTGTCAAGAGGAAGAGTCTTTTCCATTTCTCCCTTCTTCCATATTCCCAGTTGTTATTTTCTTCTGCATTTTCACAGATAGAATGGAGGGGGAAAAAGTAATGTGGGTTTGGAGAGGGGTTGAATTAGTTTTCTACCACATTAGTGGCCTGAACCAGCTTGGGCTGAGGGGTATCAAGTTTGTGATACTGTTGATGTGAAGGATGCAGCTAGTACTCCAAGAAGGGGAAGTGTTATAAAGCCCCCTCTCAGCAGAACATGAAAGGTAGTAACTCCTGTTAGCATTTGCAGAAAAGACAAACAGTTTCGTGTGTGTATGCCTGTGTTTATTATAGTACTATCGCTGCTCTCACCTGAACCTTCATGCAGGTAATACGCTCCGCTTCCTGCTATGCCTGCACTTTCATTTCCAAGTTCCCAGCTCATAGTCAGCTGACGAACGCTAAATAAATCTCTGGGTTGGTGCTATCCCAGGCCTTTGCGGGCTATTGCTCAGCAGGTTCAGCTGCAGCTGCTAGTGAGGTGTTACTCCCAAGAACATAGGAGATTTTGCATTTATAGAGCAGGTATGCCATGCAATAAAGATCATGAAAAAGCTGGCTATTTAAACAGAAAACTGAGCAAACAGTTTCTTTTGTGCTCAGTGCCTCTGTGTGTGCTTCTGTAAACAGCAGAGGAATAATGTCGTTTGAAAGGATTTTGCCAGCACCTGCTTTCAGTTTGCCTGGTGAGACTATTGGAGCCTGACATGCAAATTTGCTCAAGTGGGAAAATTGCCTAATCTCATTTGACACTTCCAGGTTTATGGTTTGAACCCCTTGGAGCTTTCTGCTAAACATCGTTGCATGTAATGAGACTTTACAAAAGGGATGGGCTTTTGTACTTTCTTCAGTTATAAAATCAGTGTAATGCAATTTTATAATTGTATAGCTTCATGATAGCCTGTTGTTCAGCGAACAGCCATAACAAAATATACACGAGTAAATTGCATTTAATTTTCTCTTAAGTTATTCCATGTTTATCAGTAGCCTTCCTGGATTTAACAAAAAATCAGTTAAATGCATATAGTAAAACAAACTACACTGTATGTACTAACTCAGCAGCACTTACAAGAGTTAATTCCCTGAGCTTCACACAATGTTATGATGCCTATAACCATTCCTACAGGCATTTCTCTGATAAGTACATAGTTGTTTTTTAGACCTTCTGTTTTTCCTCCTGGTGGCTGCTACTGACCTTCAAGTTTCCTTTTAGTCAAACTGGCCAGCAATTAAATACAGCACAGTATTTAATCTATTTAATTTTAGATTAAATCTAAAATTATTTGGGTGACTAGACCTAAATCCTTACGGTAGCATGGTTAGGAGCCCTTGTCTACACCTGCAATTGGTAGGACCCTCAAAGGGGATGATCCCAAGAAGGAACTGGTTAGAAAAGTGCTCTGAGAGGATACCAACAGGTTTGGTACAATAATCAGAAGCTTTTGTCTTTCTTCCGTACCTGCTATCATCTCTATTATAATTTACAAACAAGTGGTCAGGCTGCAGCATTTTAGCAAGCAGATTTCAAGCAGGAATTCAAGGCAATCATATGTTAGTGAAGCCTTCCCCAAGCTCGTGTTTCTAATACAAAGAGTGTAAGAATATTCCAGCTATCCCCTATTGAAGTTACAAACGTTTTGCATGAATCACTTTACCTTTTTCCCTACAATGGGCAGTATTTGTGCCAAAAATCTGCCCTCTCCTGGAAGGTCCAAACACCTTTCCAAGAGTGTTACTGTTGGTGGAACGAGTTGGATGTCCATTTACTAAGTAGACATCTGTGCCAAAAAAATTGGAAATTTGCTGCTTGAAGAGAGTGTCCTAGAAATTACTGCCCTCCATATACATTTCACACTGACTAGGCTCGCTAGCTGCCAGCCTCTGTGAATTCGGTCTAGATAGCTCTTTCCCCCTCCCATTTTTTTTTTCCTTTTGTCCAGTGTGTGTGGAGCCTGTGCCAATGTACTTTATTGTGTATGTGACCTTCTTGCTTTGCCAATTTCTGCATTGAATTAATTTGGATACTGCTTAAAAGTTCATTATGTTCTTAAAGTTGAAAAGATATTGTTTCCCAGGTTTTACATAACAAACAGCAAGCTCATGTCATGATGCACGATGATATAGTAAGTGCCTCCTGTTCTGGAGGTGTGACGTTCTGTATTAAGCTTCATAACAAGGATTTATTAGCCTTTGGCAATGCAGGTAGTTTGGACTGTACAATAAAGGCCTCTTCAACTGCTGTTCTCACTTAATGGTATTGATAAGGTAATTTTCCACTGAGTAGGCATTTTAGCAGTGCTTAGCAGGAGATTAGAGGAAAATCATTCCAATGTGCTGTCAAGTACAAAATTAAAAACCATCTCTTTGCACTATCTACAGATAGGTAGATAAGGGTTCCTTCCAAGAAGAAAAGGTAATGAGTAACTTAATTATAACCTTACATGCTGGACCTGGCACGCAAGGCAAAATATAGCTCTGAATCCTTTGCACGCTTACAGCTTGTTATCATGGCAATATGCACACGTGGCCGCATTCTGGAGCAGAGGCAAGGTGGAAAGAAAGTCAGCTTGTACTAACAGCTGTTTCCACAACGTATGTAATGAACCATGAACCTTCTCTCACAGATGAATCATGTCAAAAAATAAATGCTTTATGACACTGGCTTATGATACTAACATGAAGAAATGTCCTTCCATTTTTTCTCCCAAAACAGTTCTAAGGGATGCCACTAAAAGCACACATGAAAAAAAAAAAAAATCTACATTAGCTGATTTGGAAATGATCAGCCTTCTAAAACTCTGATCAATGGTAATGGCTATAAGGAAGATGGTTATTGAGTTGAAAAACTTCTTGATTGTGGGAACACATCTTCCACACTCCTCTTCCAAGTCCCTTCATATACTTCTGGTTCTGAAGTCACGCGTTGACCATCACAGCAACTCTTCCTGTGAAAACAATTTGTGGTTTGGGCTCTAATTGAACTAATGAAAGCACAAGAGTTGGATTAGGGTTATGAAACCGTGCTGCTGAATTATTATATACTTCAATTAAATCTTTCTATGATCTTTAGCAAGTGATTAATTAAGTATTATCCTTAGCTTAGTCAAGTGATTAACTAAGATTGTTTGAAGACCAGATATTTAAGAAATATTTAGTAAGTAATCAAGTGTTAAAGGTATATACAATAGAATGTAACTAATCAATAAGAAGCTCAAAGACTGTGAAACGAACTGTCCGAAACGATGAACAAGCTGATACCAAAACCAAGAACCCTATTGTTTGCAAGAAGCAGCCATCTGGCTGAAACTGGTTTGCCGGTTTGGAACACAGTCAACTCAGCATTCTGAGCCAAAGGTGAAAAGTACACAGTGAAGAAGACTGTGAGCCTTCATCCAAAAGACCCCAACAGACGACCACCCGATGGCAGTACGCAAGCGCCAGAAGGAGGAGATTTATGATAATAAGTTCCTGAAGATGACATAATAGTTACACCCACTAATTGTAATAACCCAACCTATAGTAATAAATATGCATGTCTTTGTGTAATAAATAGATGCTTGTTCTATGACCAGGTGTGCAAGTTAGGAGGAGTGATCCCCCTGGCACCCGGCGCCGTAATAAACATACCTGTTTTATAACTCCTTGTGAGTTGTAGAGTTTGTTTCCGTGCATCAGTTAGGACTAAAGAAATGAGGGTGCTCAGAGCTGGCTATTGAGAGCTCCCACACTTAATTAATCCCTCCTTCTGCTTATAGCCCATCCTCTGCCTCCATTCTTACCATCTTACCAGATGTAACCCGGATCCAAAAGTTGATCTGCTAAAAAGTAACTCATCCAACACCAGTTACTTTTCCACCAAATATATGAATAAGAGTCTATAAGCAGCCCAGTATCAAAAACAGGCCTGTTGAACAATGCCTGAAATCATATTTTAGGAGTTTTGCTGACATTACTACTTTTTTCCCTCTATTGTTTTCTGTAATTTTATTCCATGCAAAGTGAAACAACATTGGAAACTGCAAGAATATTCTGAGGCATTTTCTCTGTCCACCAGCCCTGTACCTCTGCTTCCCCAAGGAGCCATGGGCACAGGCAAGTGAGACAGACCAAATGAGTCAGCAGCAATAACTTAGGCTTCCATGCAACTCTGGTTGCGCTCCTCAACTGTAACGATCAGAGAAAACTCCTCTTAATATATGACGATGGAGGATTATCAAACAATAAGGTATTTGTCCTGTGATTTTTTTTTTCTTTGTTTGTGTTCTCTCGGGAAGCAGGTAGAGTTACCTAGGGCAATCAGACCTGTATTACTATTTCCAACATATGGAAATCAGATTTTTTTAAAAGTTATGACAGCCTTTAATATTAAAGTTGGAAGTATGTCTGTAGTAGCATGTATGTCTCAGGATAAGATGGACTGTAAGCTAAGTGCAGTATTAAATTTTCCCCTGCAAAAGCAAGTTTATATGTTGACACGCTTCACTGGATTTTTTTCCTCGTTGTTTTGAATACTGAAATCAGTCTCCAGGCACCAACACCAGACAGAAAACATCTTCCTCATCTCTTACTTTCTCTGCTTACCAGGTTTTTTTTCCTCATTCATTTCTTTTTCATGAATCAGCTCTACCCGGCTGTAAGAAGCAGAGCCATCAAATCCTAGGTCTGTTTTAATGTTTATAATAAGCTCTTTAAGCTAATACTAGAAATTTATGTTTCTGCATTTGGTGAAAAAATGCAGTTCTTTTTTGTTGGAGATATACAGTAACAACTGTACAGTCTACTATACAGTGTTCTTCTCAAAACCTTTTTTCTGTCTTTCTGAAACCTACCTTT
The DNA here is from genome assembly GCA_013400755.1 of Pelecanoides urinatrix. Lineage (NCBI taxonomy): Eukaryota > Metazoa > Chordata > Aves > Procellariiformes > Procellariidae > Pelecanoides > Pelecanoides urinatrix. The sequence continues at coordinate 29,787 of VZTQ01012958.1, read as the reverse complement.
TTTTTTTCCCCCAGCTCTCACGCTGAGACATCTTTAAGCTAGTTTGATTTCCAGAGTGTGGGTATTTATTCTGGTCTGAATTGATCCATTCTTTCATTTACCATATGCAAGAATGTACTGCAAAAACATTCAAATCACACTGGAAAAACAGAAATGTTAATGTCTAAATCATAGAACAGGCTTGGTTTTTTTCTCTGACAGTTTTTCCAACAAGTAAAAACTTGTTACAATACACCCCAAGCATGGATGAGTGAGCATGTAACAGCTATGCTGCTTTAGCCACTAAATTACTATTGCGTGGTGTCCTGGACCATCCTAGAAGGGTGCTTGGGAGCCTGGACTTGGAAAGCTCGGAGCAGTACGGGATTTCCCCCACTGCCCGTTCCCGGCTCTGCCTGGGGAAGTGCCCCATGCAGCAGAACAGCTCTGCTCCAATCGCCCCCAGGCAAAGTCCTTCCATAATGTACCTTCACTGGGAAAATTTTAAATCTCCAGTTATTTCACCACTTTTGCTAGCTGTTACTTCTCCTGGTGATACCACCACTTACAGCTATGGGCCACTGCTGTTGGATGCGCTTCTACTGGATGCTTGTCCCACACTGGTCCCATCTGGGACGGTGGAAGCCCTAGGAGGAGAGAACTATTCCTCCCTACATTGAACCTGACATAAAAATTTCATAAGCAAATAAGCTTGCACACAGGCCAACAACTGCAGCCTCATGACCAGAGACTGTAGCATTCTTATCAATCATGCTGGGATAAAAAGTGTAACATTAAGTGCCGCAGAAGTTTTGCCATCGTTGCAGAGTAATGAGGATGTGCAATTTGAGCAAATGAAACACAGATCTTTTATGAGCTGAAACGAAGTCTCGATGTTTCCTCCAACATATTTGTCCTCGTATTTGTCATCAGTCTAGAACAAATTTGGGGAACCTTATTAAGAAAGTAGGTAGAAAATCTGCCCCATCAAAATAAATATTAGCAGCCTAGGTTATCTAATCAATTTATGATCAAGAAATTGTCCAAAGTAGAAAGTCTGTGTATTGTGATGGTCTTTATTTGGACTCCCAGGGCATTTCCCCACTACTTTGCATCACATACAATTGTATAACACATATGTATAACAACAGATAATGCAATTTAAGTGTGAATTGCTGCAGTGGGTGGCTATGTACTGGCTCAGAGGTGTGAGGCAACACTGGTTTCTGGCTCAGGGCACTGACAGCCTTTTGGCAGCAGTGCAAACGACAACACCCAAGAAACAGCACTGTGCAAGTTGCTGCCAAATTGCTACTTTCAATACAGGCTTCTTGAGGGAAAAAAAGCTAATAATTTTACTACCAAAATCTAGTTGGCCTAGTGAGGGCACAGTTCAGGAAGTGCAAATGAGCCAAACAAAAAACCATATCCATTCACACCTCTGTCATAGACTCAGTGGTTCTTCTTGTTCCTCTAAGCCACGTGCAATCAGCCTGTTTCTCTCCTAGGGCTGGTTAATGACAATGGGAAATTGCTCACCTGGGGATTTATTGGCAATGACATGCACCATGAGCTAGGCCACGGCTGCGCAGGGCTTTTTGAATAACCTACACTACCTGTCTTTCCGCCACCTCTCCAGCACTTGCAATGAGCAATCCCTCACAACACGCTGTGGCCAGCTACGTTATTATTATTATTAATTGCACCACTCATAAGGTTCAGCACCTGGTGCCTTTCCTGAGACTAAAAATGAGTGTAAAGAAATCAGCATTGCCTGATCCTTAAGGGTTTAGTCATACAGCCGCCCGAGTCACTTCAGACACATCATGCACATTTCCATCTCCTCTACCATGAAGCACTTAAGGGAGGCAGGCTGTGACCGTTATCCAACCTGCCAGCAGTTGCCTTCTATAAAGACCAGTCCTGTTGCCACCTCACTGTCACCCCCCTTCCTGGTCACGTGCTGCTGCTTCCCATCCTCACCAGTACACCTGTGGTGTCAGTATCCCTAATTTGCTTCCAGGAAAATCAGTTTTTTTAATCCGTTATTTTGTGCAGAGCCCAGAGTGCAAAGGTGTGTTGCATCACCTCTGCTGCATCAGCTCTGCTAGATAGAGAAGAGCATCTGAGTAACCAGTTTGGCACAGGAAGGTGGAGCTGGAAATGGTGAATGTCCAGGGTAAAAACTCATTTATCTCCTATGGGTAGATGTGGAAGATGTTGCTTTGGATGCCTAATTTCCTTTTGGCAGCACTTTCCTATATTTAAGAGCGAACTTGGATAGGACCGTCATACACACACATATATAGCCCTGATCATAAAAGAAAACAGTTAAAACTATATTTTGTGAGATTCCCTGTCCTGGCTCACGGAAAACCTTCTGAATCAGGCAGCCAAAGGCTGCGGGACAGCGGATGATTCACTGCCAGGCAGTTCAGCGGGTCACGGAGAAAACATCAGTGCCGCAGAGAGCAGCACAGGTCCTGCGGGGAACCACGGGCATCAGGCAGCCCTTTCACCAAGATTCTGTTCAGCCCCTAATTCTATGCACAAGCTAAAATCCTGCTTTGGAGTCCTCTGGCCACAACTGTGTGAAGGAAGTTCCCTTCGTACCGAAATTGCTGTGCTTCTACCTTGCAGTCACTGCACTGGGTAACGGTAGAGCAATAATAATTTCTCTAGAAATCTTGTAGGCAGGAGCAGGCTTCTCTCGGTCTGAGATGCCGACGCACTGCTGTGAGCATCCACTGCTCTGCCCCTGGGAAACGCCGCAGTCGGGCCGTCGCGTTTGTGCTCGATACCGCGGGAGGCCTCTGCCGCTCCCCGCGGGGCGGCTCGGGGTGCCGGAGAGGGCGGGCAGCTCTTCCCGTCTCTTGGGCAAGTAGAGCAGCAGAATGACATATTGCAGAAAAATGCAGCTTCTCGCAGCCTCTCTCCTGGGGAAGAGCTGCGAAGGAAACCAAAGCGGAACAACGGTAGTTCACAACTTGATCTGTGCCGTGGCCGCGCGCACTGTATTCATCCTGGCTCGGTGGAAGAAAGCAAAAATTAATACCTCGAGTCTTAATTAAGTGGCCTGGTAAAGACTCATGCAAATCCAGGTTCTCCACTCCCAGCAAATATGATTCTGGAGTAATTACAGAATTGTACAGAGTTCAAACAGAAACAGTAATGAACCAGAATAATGAGAAAAGAAAAGCACAAATATTTTCTGCTCTGCTGTGTTGATTTACTGAACCGTAACAAAGGTTGACTAATCTCACCTCAGTGCTGAGGAATGAGAAGCTACAGAATGATGAACTAGATAAACAATTAAAACAAATGCAAAGTCATGGACATGCTATAGAAAATACATATTGGTCTACAGGTACTTAAGGGAAAAATTGATTGGTTTGACTTTGGTCATATCCGCTGTAATTCTATGCCAGAACCCATTTTGGTCTCTAGTAGGGAAACAGTGACAGACCATGATTTCCTGGTATTTTAACCCACATTGCAAAACAAGTTTTCTTAGTAGCTTAAATACAGAATTCAAAATATGTTTTCTGATTAGCTGAGGGCCATTGTAAGCCAAGCAAATCACTTACTCTTTGCAAACCCAGCAGACTCTGAAATACCAATGTCTTAACCCAGTTTCAAAAAAGCCCTAAAGAAACAAGCTAACACTCTGAGGAATGACAAACTTCTCACAGTAATTAAGAAACTTGTGATTTGAAGAACTCATAAAAAGAGTTGTGCAAAGTACGGTTCATATTTACTATATCCTGTAGGAACAACACAACATGGAATAACACAGGCTAAATACCAGTACTGGTTAGCCTTTCTATGAACTTTCAGAACTTACTGTTCAGAAAGAAGGCAGCAGTGAACAGCCATAATGACACGATCAGCCTGCAAGCTAGAGTACTTAGACAAATACTGGCTGACATAAATCTAAGAAACACAGAGATTTGAAACGCATGGATTAGTACATCTGATTTTTAAAAACATGGAACAAAGAGATTGGGGGGGGGTGTAATTTTTTTTTACACAAAACATGCTGAATGACATTGGGACAATTTTTACAGTAAAGAAAACATTAAGAGAAACACAACCATCAAAACAGGAATGTTTCTTCTGTTCTCCGATGCTTTCCTTTGTGGTGGTGTTGGTTTTTTCCTTAATCACAGTAGACAGTTTTCAGAGCCTGTCCTACTGCCATTTTCATGCTTCAATCAATGAACTCTTAACAGATTTGGAGGTTTAAAATGATATTGTTCCATAGTGAATATGTCTGTGTATGTTTTATCTGCCCTAATTGCAGCCTTATGCGTTAGCCTAGACTACATCTGGCTCCTTTCCCTGTTCTCCTCATCCAGTAATTCTCTTTTCCTTTTTTTCCTTTACACAAAAACACGCTCTTCCAATCTATCTGTTTTGTACACCCTCCCCCACCTCCCATTTGCAATAATCCAACCTTATCTTACCCAGCATTCCCAATGTAATATCCAGCATCTGAAAGCCTGGTACTGTGTTCTCTCTCTCCTCTGCAATACTGCCTGTATCTTTCACCCTGGCTTCACCACCTCCTTTGCTGGTGGTTTTGAATTCCGCTTCCTCACTTTCAAGGCCCTTCCTTTTTCTGAAGCCAGTGACTGGTTGCCACCTTCCTATGGGTTCCCTTGCACAGCTATGGTGCTTGTCAGGCTTTGCAGGGAGTCACTTCAGCTTAAATTGGCAGGGAAAAAAAAAATCAGTAACACAGCTAACCAAAAAATACGGAAAGGAAATCAGCGGGCAAGACTGGCTCACAGCAACCGGTGTTGGTTAAGCCTGCTTTGGAACAGCAATGCTTGATTCCCCATTTTTAGATTTCCTGCCTTGTGCTCCATCCCTGACTTTTTTCTTATCGTTTTAAGTTTCTGTCTCCTTTGCTGTCACTCCATGATTCCACATGCCCTCTCCTTCAGCTAAGATCCTCACAGTGTTTTTTCAACCTACAAAGATTTAATACCATAGCAAAGCTTAGGGGGATAGTTCAACTTGCACTGTATCATGAAACATCACCATAACCTTACTCTGCTATTTGTTCTGCCTTAAACCAAGACCATAAATCAAGTGCCGCCAGGGTCAAATTGAGAGGAGAGGAATGTCTTGACTCTTTATGGGGCAAACAGATATCCCTCGTTTCTCAAACACATAATCGTGAGCATGTATAGCCATAAGTGAATACAGTCACATATGAGCTAGAAAGAAGTTTATATTCTGGGGTTATATGAGTATCCTGCATACTCTGGTGATAAATGTGTTAAAAATATAAAAATACCAGCAATTGTCGTAAAAAATGTAGTTAGTAGAAATGCAACTCAAAGAAGAGCTATGTGCTGCATGCACTTCTTAGATACTTTTCACATACAGCTGCCACATTGGACTGGGAGGTTTATATCATTATAGGTCAGTCTATATCACAGCCCAATGAGTGAGTAGCCTCCCAAAATCCACAAAACACAGGACACGATAAGCGCTCAGTATTAGTTTGGGGATTAAATAAAAGCCTTAGGAGCAAGAGAGATTTATCCTCTGTTCTTCCTCAGTCTCTCATTTTTAAACTTGCATGCTGTCATTTCATTACCTCTATAACGCTCCCCTGATGAAGTGAACCTCTACTAAGGATGTTTGGGACACGTGTAAGTATAGTGCCAGGGAAGTGTGAAACACAATTACCACCAACTTCCATCTTTCCAGATTTTATCGTAATGAAAGGATGTGCCTTCCTCTAAAATTCAGAGACCTAGCTTGCGCTGTGTTCCCTTTAACACCACCTTGAAATCAGGTTGCAGGAAAACAGAGCCGTAATGCCGGAGAACAGTAACATACTGGGTAAAGTATGCATTAAACAATTTGTTCTTCCCTGGAGATGAGTACCCAGCTGAAACACTATTATTTTTATCCTTTGGCTTTTGGAGTTAGCGTTTTATATAACAATTGCACTAATCAACTGAGGCTTTTGCAGAATAAAGTGTATTTAATTACCAGCTCAGAAGTAGTATTGCCAGATGTGCTAGAATATAAAAGACATTCAGAAGAAGTTTTACACAGCCGGCTGTCGAACCCAAAGGCTGCTCTGCGCAGGAGGGATTGCTGCTCTATGCCCATCGGCAGGCTTTAGCCTGACCAACAGCGACACCGGGAGGAACACGACGATTAAGAAAAAGGCTCCGCTACACTTTACTGTGCAGGTCCCTGTCCCAAAACGCAGAAACGTTTCTCTATTTTCTGGAGGAAAGCAATGAGCTGTATGGAAAATAAATGCTAATAATTTAGCAGAAGAAAGAAAGACTGTGAACAAGTATGTACGTTTCTATCAGGTACCCGCAGGCAGCCATGTTCAAAATGCAAGGTTAGATGAGACGTTTTGCGCTGCAAGAAGCACTTCAGTGAGCAGAAGTTTGCAAAAAACTGAATGCAATTAATCCATTAGTTTTCAAACACTAGGCATGTAGCAAATGACAGCATGTTTTGCTGATCCAGGAATACACATTTGAAAATATCGAACACAAGACATTAAAAAATTTTTGCCAAGCCATTGTTTTTACTCAATAATTTAATTCTGTGTGATTAAGTCGTTTTACCTACGTATAAGCCTTAAAAATTTTTGTCCTCTTCCACATAGGAAAATAAGAGTATACACTTGTGCAATACTTGCCCAACACACTGGTGCAGCACCAACGTGGCAAATGATTCAGAAGACGATCCACACAAAGAGCTCTCCTGTAATTTACACGTTCTTTTTTTACATAGCTCCTGTTGAGATTAATGCAGAGACTTGAATGGATTAGTACAGGCTAATGAGTCCTGCATGCAGCAACTATATATATATGTCATACAGAAACATGGGTAGCTGCCACAAATTAAAAGTTCTGGCAGCCTCATGGTTTTGAACCCATCCAGAAACAACGCATAGAAGCGAATGATGGAAATACCATGAGAAAACGACGTGATATAATATGAATGGTTTGGTCTTTTAGTACTGAAAGATAACAGTGAGCACTTTCCCAGTTGTTCTAAATTCACCACTGCAGGGCAGCTATTTGCAAAAACCCAAGCTGAGACCTACTATGGGCAAGTAGTATTCCTGTGATAGGATGCGATAGAATGGAAGAGTAGCAGCCTGCAGCTCACAGCCTGCAGGTTTGATTTTGCACTGTTCATTAAAAAAGCAATTGCTCTGTTTGTTTATAAGTAAAAATAACATTAGTAGAATTTGCGTTTTTCTTCAGTTAAAAATAATATGGCAAAAGTTACTTGCAGGACTGTTCCCGTCAAGGTCATTTCACAGTAAGCAATACTGTGCTAACAAATGAATTATTGATCACGTGTCATTTAACACTTGTTATTCACTGGTGTTACACACACAGTGGTAATTAAGTTTATGCAACAGTGGAAGCCGCTGATAGCATTTGTATTAGAACTGCAAGTTCCATAATGTTGCACATACCAGTAGCACCAAGACATATTTTATGAATTCTCAAATTGCTTTCCTTGAGTGAGATAACCCAATGACAGCTAATGCAGTTTACAATCTCCTGAGTGGACTTTCCAAATCAAAGCAGATATTGAGAAACAGGGTGGTTACAGTATCTTTAACCTCCTTAGTTTAATACTTCATTATAATCATAACTGCTTATAGGCACCTAATCCTTGTGAAATTATTTTATCCAAAAAGAGTAAAAAGGCCTTAATTCTCTAGAACAACAGATGTGACATAAAAAGGCTATCAAAAACCTATTAATAAGCAGCAAAAAGGGAAAGGAGAAAAGTTCTTTCTTACTTTGCATTGATGAGACAGTTTCATAGTGACATTCAGTGCCACAGAACATTGTTAAAGAATAGAGCTTCTGTAACTTGAGCTGTTTCCGTAATAATTACATTTAGGAACTGGATTGTTTCTTTGCCCTCTATCTGCCAGTGATTTATCTGTCTGTGTAGGGGATTTCAGTTCTTTCTGTGTGCAAATACGCAACATTCTTTTATGAAATCTGCCTCCTAGTTAAATGGCCAAGCACAAAGAACTACAGGAGGGAGTTCACCTGACTGTAAGAGAGTCAGTAGGAAAAAACTTCGTCTGCCCACTGTTTGCTCTGTAGAAAGTAACACCCAAAACACTTTCTATAATACAGATGTAAAATTCAAAACATTATGTATTTTAAAACTAAGTATTAAGGTGAAAGACAACCAGCTAGCATTGCAGTATGTTGGATCTTTAATACAATTTGGATGACATTGCTATTATAAGATCTTAGAGTCAAAACAAATCAAAAGCCAAATCAGAGTCTTAGAATCTAAGCCCAAAATGAACATCTTGGTGTTGTTCGGAGATTGTGGGAATTTGGTACATAACATTGAGAGGAAAAGAAATCTCCTCCAAAAATGGTACATTAAAAACCTCAGAAGTTACTCTGTAGAAGGTTATAATCAGCTTAGTAGCATCGTGCCTTTTTTCATCATGGACTCTGACCAAGGTTCCTAAATGAGCTGCTGACAGCTGTAGTCTTCAATGGCCATGAGATACTCCCAGCTAAGGTGAAACACACAGAAACAATTTGTCTTTCCCCAGCAAATTCCCTCTGGCAGAGTATTCCCTCTTCAGTGCATCTCCAATTCTTCAGCTGGTTTGGTTGTTGGGTGTCACAAGGGCTGTGTCAAGGCTGAATTGGCTGTGACTCCTCCTAGCATTAAGAGGAGGTTCCAGGAGACTAGAGTAGCCCTCGGTCTTACCCCTTATCTCCCAACACACAGGGTGAAAGTCTCCTTTCTGAAGGAGAGGCAGGAAAACTAAAGTGGTCCTTTTAGCCCAATGATACTTCTCACAGCTAGCAGCTCAGTGTGTGAAAATGGACAATGAGCGGAATGTTCCTGCTCCAAAACAACGAACAAAAAACCTAGAAGCCCAAGGTATCCCACAAAATGTACCTTTATTTACGCATTGAAAAATAGCCCTGTACTGCCCACCTCCCATAGCACCAGGTATCTGTAGGAAATTCAACACGTAGTTTGAAGCACAGATATACTAGCTGGAAGTATCAGTGAATGGTGGGGAGGCAGGGAACAAAATAGTGTTGATACTGAAATACAGCGATAGGGCAACAGAAGATCATCCACATCACCTGAATCCAAGTTTGTTAGTTTCAGTCACCCTCCCTTCTTCCCAAAGACCAGATACTTCTCATTTGAAGATTGACATAGTAATTTCATACACTGAAAGTGAAGCAATTTAAGAGTAGCTGATTTTTTGACAGAATTAGTATCCTTGCTGCAGGTTAAGTTTCAGATAATTAATTTTCTTCACCATGAGGCTTAGAAGGTGCTTGGTTCTGAAATGCTAGGAGAGATCAGGCACGGCCGTTCATAAGGCTGTTACTGAAACTTGATTCCTTGAGCCAAAGGTAAATCCTTGCTATAGTTGATTGTACTGGAAGAGAAACAAGTATTCAGAGACCAGGTGTGATCACTAAGACAAATTATGCAGTCCATTTCCTATGTACAAGGCTTTTGATTTCTGTCACATGTATATGGAAGACTTCTGTAAACAGTTTGCCTATTTAAAGTTACGAATTGACTTTACTCCGGTTTTCAATATAGTATGTATGTATGGGGAAGACCATATTCCCCATTATCTCTTCCTTGATAGATCAAGGAGAAAGTAAATATCATTATCTAATCTCTTACTAGGAGAATGTCCATACAGAAGAATCAAGGTGGGATTTCTTGCACTCATAAGCCTTTGCATGGAAACCAAAGTTAGCACAGGTAAAGGCTAGGGAGGCCAGCAGAGAGTGGGAAGGGTCAACCACTACAGGAGACTTATGGATAGACACCCAAACATGTAGCTAAATCACACACCACTGGCAACAGTGGCCCTCTCACTGTGGTTACCACTTCATGTATTTCCTGACAAGTTTCAGTAGTTTAATTTTTAGCCAAGTTTAAAATCAGGCAAGAGAATTTTTTTTTTTCTTCTGAGGAAAAGTGAGTAAAGAAAGGTCTTTATCTAGACCCTTCAAATCATCTTCTACTAGAAACACAGATGTAAATTCTTGCATGAAGAAAAGGCATTTACACTCATACATGGTTATCTCACATTTAGCAAAGGTAGCCTCGTGTAGTCAAGTCTTTATACATTTTGAATTTTTGCAAGTTTATCTGTAATTTACATTTATTTGGAATTTAAAAAGAATGTCTTACCAAGTAGACCGTCTCATATAAAGTTTCCACGAATCACTTCCAGATTCTCTTCCCCCACCAGTGTGCTTTTCACCACCTGTAGGGAAAAGGTTATAAATGAAAACTTGAAATTTTTTTGGAGCATAGGAATCCAGAAGGTGAGACATTTTATAAAAACTCATGGGAAAAACTATTTCCTTTGCCTTTGTTCTATATCTGAAATAATTACCAGAACACCACCACATACAACTCACACAGCTAACTCTCTCCTCATGCTCGATCCAAAAAACATCTGCCTGGAGTTGAAAGTCTCATCCTGCTGGCACCAGAGGACTTTGTTTTAAAGATATTTTGGTTTAATGTGAGACAAGAGTACAAGCATGTGCTGGTTCTTGTACTGTTTAAATGGTAAGGTGAGTATTTCTTCTTCCCTCCCCTCACTTCCTTCAGTATATACAAAAAAGAGACATAAAAGCAAAAATGTATTTAAAGACTTCCTAACAAAAACACTTCATGCTGTAATTTTTATATACACATGCAAACATACACAACAAAAATGCTCAATTGTTTTAATTAAAACTGTTTTAAACAGTTTTCCACTCAGCCACATCTCTAAACACATTCAGAACATACTTCTGAGTTACATTCCATTGGGAGGGAGGGCAGGAATGATACCAAATATTTTTGGTAAAATTTTAAAAATACAGATATTTTTAAAAGCTGAAATCCAAATACCTCTAGTCCATTTCTGTTTTCTGCTAAAGCAGTATAATTAAAAATTAACTTCATTGATTTATCCAGATTTAGTAATTTAAATGGACTGATTAAAATCTTGAAAAATAAGATGAGGAGACCTAAATTATACTGGGTTTACAGTGGTAATGCTTAATTCTCTTCCAGAAGTATTAGAAAAAAACATCCCCCCAGCTTTAAAAAAAATGAAGCCTGAGGAATAATACCAAGTCTCTAGACCTGATGCTAGAGGATTTCATCACTTAAAGGATAAAGAAAAAAGCATAAGTAACATACCAAAAGCACCTCCAATCTCAGCTCCACTGGTTGGGATGTTGACATTCACAATGCCACAGTCAGATCCCTTTGGCCTACAAACAGGAATGAGACACAGTTACTCCTCAGGATCAGGAAAGGCTCCTTCCCTAAAACGAGGGCTATAAAACATTCAACTAGCATTGTGCACAGGTTTACAAAAGATGTGAAAGACTGATCTTATGCTTCAGGAAGGTAGAAAAATAATTTAAATTATACCCAAGCCAGCGGAAAATCCTTCCCAAATCCTTGGTAAAGATACTGCTGGAAAGACCTTGTTTTACTTCATTATTCCAGGCAAAAACCTCCTCTTCCTCCTAAAAGGATCATGTGTCAATGGTTAAACCATGACCATTCAAAGCAAAGCAGTTACAAAGAAGCACTGCGAGAAAAAACCCAACATAACTCAGCCATAATTCAAATAACGTGAATGCTACTTGGCAAATACACGTGCACCAAGTCAGGGGTAGGATACTGCCACTGCACAAAACACACAATCTGCTTTTAAGCAGGTTGACATGAACAACAGAAATCTATTCCTGTACAGACTCTCATTTTAACTCCAGTACTCTTCACAGAAAATGCTTAAATGTAGCTACACAGTGAGGTAAGCTATTACAATGGATATCCCACAGTGCAAAACAACAGTTACCACTTCTTCAAGTGTCGGGAAAACTACATGACATACATCTGAAACCTCTCTCCTGACTCTTCTGTTAGAATCCTTGACACCTGACTAATTCCCCATTGTTATTTTACCTTAAATTTCAGCACATACAGTATGGGGGCAAATGTCTCAGTGTGGACAATGGGTGCATTATGAGGAAGGCCAGTCACAATGGTTGGTTCAACATAGTTTCCAGGGCGATTTATAACCTTCAAAACACATAAAAGAAGGAACAACTGAGTAAGCTCAAACCAGCATCCTGCTTAATACTAGTATAGGAAGGGAATCCTTCATGGTCTGATTACTATAGTTGTGCCTAGCAATCAGAAATAGGTGGTCAGATCATCTGAGTAGATAACTTAAATTTTACTCATTTAAGTATTTAAAATACAGAAGCATAACTTAGTCTACTAAGCAGGTAATCAAATCTCAAAGTCTAGCTGACAAACACCACCTCCTTTCTTCTACTTTTAAGTTGGTTAGTTAAGCCGATTAGAACTTTGAAGGTATTACGAATAAATAAAGTGCCAGTGAAACAATTGCCAGACCGTTAAGTCCATGAGAATTAAATACCACATATGATGAAGATCTGCAAGTGGCTCACTTGAATCTTCAGTATTTCCTGAAGTTGAATATTGTGAATCCAGGGACAGAACAGCAATTTTTCATTGTTATGTGTTTGATATTCACTATTTACATTGCTGTTTGTATTTTCACCACCACCTGCAACTAGGGAGCAGTGCAAGGAACAGCCAAAAGCTCTTAAGCCATTTCTTGGAGGAGAAGGTAGCTTCTAAGTAGACCCATCTTTATCTTAAAGACAGGACTGCGATTCAAACATTCTCAGACTGACTAACTTAACATCCTGTAATGGCTGACAGAACAAACTGAGGTACAATCTTGGCCTAAGTCACCATTTACAGTATTTTTTTCCTAGAGCACTAAATGTAGGAGAGAGAATACAAGTTACCTTTCCACCATAGACCACAGAGCCACCCTGTTGTTTTGCTTGTTCTACTGCATCAAGGAACATTTTCACTGCTGCTTTGGTATGAAGAGGCCCATACAGAGTGTCAGCTAAAACCAAAAGATCCAAAGACATACTTTAAACAGAACTGTATATGTTTGCAAATATTCTTCTCATGACATTTTGGGAATAATTATTTAATCAGTCCAAGATGAGCACTGTTAGCTGGATTCTTCATCTCCCTTTCAGAGTTTCTATTCTAAATGAAACTAGCCATCCCCACTCCCTCGTAAACTACTAAAATTACATAGCTTTGATCTATAATCTCTTTGGAATTTAAACAGAAGGAAACAAACAGAAACTTGTCTCCCAAACCCATGAGTTGGAAATAGCTACTTACAATCCCACGGATCACCGATGCGGACCTGGGCATAGGCATTAACAAGGTTTGCCACCACCTGATCATGGATGCTTTCATGGAGGAACTAAACAAAATATGGTAAGAAGGTTGTAAGACATGTCAGCCTATGTAAATATTCTTGAAGTACTATTGCACTTTGAAGAGGGCTGAATGAAGTATGGAGATAGTGTGGCTCATATTCAGCAAATCCCAAAGTTAAAAATAAACACATCAGCAAGTCCTCGAAACAGCACCAATGCCATGAAATGAAGATTTAAAATCTTCACCATGAAGATTTAAAAGAAGCAAAGAAACAAAAACCTGTTTTAATTTTAGCCCATCTCAGATCAATGTGTTCTATAAACTCTTCAGTTAAGTGTTTTAGGACAAATACTTAAGTGATTTTTCTTGCTATAGTTTGAGGAATCACTGCCCTTCCTATGCACCCAAAGTTAGTGCACATCAATTTTAACGAATATTTACCCAATCAACCCAACTCTGAAAAGATTATACAGACCTAGGCTGACAGTATAACACCTTTAAACTTGTTGAAAACGATTGGTTAAAAATTAATAATAAAGTAAGCAACACACACCCCCTTGCTTTGCTGAAATCTAAACCCTCCATCAAAATTTGTAGCAGGCACAAGCAAAGAAGCTCTGGCAGTGAAAACAAAGAGAAATACAAGAAGTATGATAAGTTTTATTTTCCTGAGTTTTAGCACCAGGTACATTTAGAAACACATACAAAGAAACTATTTAGAGCTAGAATTGTAGTGGAACGACAAACTACCATCTTATTTTCCCATCATACTGATTTTTGACAAAGTAAAAATGTGTTTCAAAGATTATTTGTTGCGCTCCATAATGTTAGGAATTGTTAGGTATTTCTGAGCTAATTTGGAATTAAGTTTAAATTCTGAGCTATCCAAACCAGACAACACACATTTACTTACCAGCCTTCTAGCAGTTGTGCACCTCTGACCCGTTGTTCCCACAGCAGCAAATAGAGCAGATGGGATGACTAGATTCAGATCTGCATCTTCAAACACTTAGCAAAAATTAAAACATCAGCATGTTACTGAAGTAAACAGGCAGTTCGCAAGACATAAGACACTAAACAATATAATAAACTGACAGGTTGGTCAAGAAGCATTAGGAATAGTCGCACTAGCATAGCACACTAAGATACACAGAAATACCTCAAAACTCCTATTAATTTTACACTTGGAATTAGACAAACACAATTGGATATAAATGTAGGTCTAGACAAGTAAAGAGAGCCTTTTGCAATAAAGCTTGCAAAGAACCTTAGCTTCATCTTAATTCAAGAAACTACAAGTGATTTCTTGCCGTTTCATCACCTTGTCCCTCTCTCACTGAGAAGACGTCTAGCAGCATAAAGAAACAATGGTAAGGTGTATCCAGATGGCATGCAAGAAAAGTAGCTAAAACACATAGGTACACAATAATGTAAAATATAAATGGGCTGAACAAATTCATCTGGCTAGAAGACATTGGGACATTTAAAGCAAAGCCAGTATGTATAAGCCTCAAAGGATCCCCAAAATATCACTCAGCTTAACCAGTCCCACACAATTCTCCAAGTACCCAAAATTGTTATTAAATTTGGGACAGATTCCAAGCAAACAATGTTTATGCCATCATGCAAAGCCAATTACAGAAAAAGCAGGACTTTCATACAAAAAAGGAAACAATTCTCTAAGTATAAAACAAGTTTATGCTACTGGCTGTGAAGCAGCACAGGAAAAGAGAAAGATCTGCTCAAATGTGATTTTCAGAAGAGCTTAGTATTCTAGATAGGCAATTATATTTGTTCCTAATATGAGAAAGGTGAAACAGGTGGCTACAACACAACAGACAGCAGTTTAGGTATTTACCTAGCTTATATTTTCTTTCTGCCACATTGCTCAGCTTCACAGTACTTACGTTTAATGTGTATCTGGGAACTAGATCATACCCTAAGCTACTTAAACCTGTAAAATGTGCGACTGAAATAAATACCTGCATGCTTTGCTTTCAAGTATCGTAAGCGTCTTAGACTTTATATATGTACTTATATTCTAAAATGCTAAAGATTAGGTGTTCACAAGATTAGAACTATCCTAAAATAAATTTATATAGCATTGTCCACATCCCATTACTGAAGCTTCCTGCTTCTCCCATTCCATTCTTCCCTTCAATGATGAATACATGTAAGAGCTTGAACTTTCATTTTTTTTATTTAATACACTACCCCTCCACAATACTGAAGACAGAAAAAAACCCAACATTCTACTACATAGTTTTTAAACCTCTAGCATGGAAAGAAAAAGAAAAAAAGGAACAATTTGCTACAAACATACAAACATTTGTATAGTAACTTCCAAATAACTAAGGGACTAAATTTCTACAGTGCATGTTACCAATAATGGCATTGTTTCCTCCCAGTTCCAGCAGACTTCGACCTAATAAAAACACACAAAAGAAGTTATAACATGTGTATTCACTGCACCTCATTCAGACAGCTCACCTCTAACTAGAGCTAAATTTCATTAAAGGTATTTTTCTGAATAGATAAAACGTTTTAGGCATCACTGTCAACTAATTACTCTAGCCAAAGCAGAAAATTACACCAAATACTACATCTGTCACATATTGTGAAGAAAGATACCTGGAGAGCAGTTAGGGCAGACAGAAGCTTAAAAGAATAGCCAAAAATAGCACTGGAAAGGAAAAGATGAAAACAGAAGAAGCTGCAGCACCAATAGGATGATGCAGACAAAGAAGAGGAGGAGGTGCTACAGAGATCAAAATGCATACATAAAATTTAACCAGGCTTGTTTATTTCTCTGGCAACTCTTTTACCGCAAATCTGAGAGAAGGAATCACCATCTACCTCTGGATGAACCTTTGCAATCTGTTCTGATTTTTTTTTTTTTTTAATTAAATTTCAAATGTATAAAATGAGAAAATCCTGTTCACAAGGTTTCCTATTTAGAATTAAAAAGTTAGAATCCAGCAGCTGTGCATGGACTCATGCCTGTACACTTTTAAACTTGCAACAAAAACAGCACCTTCTAAATAATAACTTTTCTCCCATATTTATAAGGAGTAAAAGGTGAAGGGGCATTTCTCCATGAACACATTGCCAAAAGACCACAGGCCCTGGCTGTTCATCTTGACAATCTCCATACAATTATATTCATGGAACCCCCCCCAGAATTAACTGTAGGACCATGGATTTGTGGATACCCTGGAAAAAACGCTGAGTTGTGACAGAACTAACTGAAAAATGCAGTACCTAGCTCTGAGCAGTTTCAATATCCTATTTCCACCAACTTAAAAAAAAAAAAGGCAACACAAGAGGTAAGTGTTTTAAAATCCTGTGGGGCTCCCCTGCCTTTGCCAACCATGGGAAGAAATGAAGTGAAGGAGACCCCACAGACTCACCAAATCTCTCCTGAACCATGAGTGCTACCTGCTTGCCCACTTTCGTGCTGCCAGTGAAGGACAACAGGTCCATTCTCTCATCTCTCGCCATTGCTGTCCTGCACAACGGGAGACATACCACCATGTTCAGCGGAAGAGCAGATAGCTGGAAAAGCTGCTTGCATCTTCCACACAAACCCACTTCAACCAGGGAGATCTTTTAAAGTCAGAGCCACTTCTTTGAAAACATCAGGTAAGTGACTGAGCAGATGGCAGGAAAGCTTCTTCTTCATCAGAAAAGAGGACCAAGGCTGTTTTCCTCCCCCTTTTCAGGGCATCACTTGTACCAATTTTGAAATTCAATCTCTAGTACATAGTGAGATCAGCTCCAATTGTTATGNTGCTTCTCCCATTCCATTCTTCCCTTCAATGATGAATACATGTAAGAGCTTGAACTTTCATTTTTTTTATTTAATACACTACCCCTCCACAATACTGAAGACAGAAAAAAACCCAACATTCTACTACATAGTTTTTAAACCTCTAGCATGGAAAGAAAAAGAAAAAAAGGAACAATTTGCTACAAACATACAAACATTTGTATAGTAACTTCCAAATAACTAAGGGACTAAATTTCTACAGTGCATGTTACCAATAATGGCATTGTTTCCTCCCAGTTCCAGCAGACTTCGACCTAATAAAAACACACAAAAGAAGTTATAACATGTGTATTCACTGCACCTCATTCAGACAGCTCACCTCTAACTAGAGCTAAATTTCATTAAAGGTATTTTTCTGAATAGATAAAACGTTTTAGGCATCACTGTCAACTAATTACTCTAGCCAAAGCAGAAAATTACACCAAATACTACATCTGTCACATATTGTGAAGAAAGATACCTGGAGAGCAGTTAGGGCAGACAGAAGCTTAAAAGAATAGCCAAAAATAGCACTGGAAAGGAAAAGATGAAAACAGAAGAAGCTGCAGCACCAATAGGATGATGCAGACAAAGAAGAGGAGGAGGTGCTACAGAGATCAAAATGCATACATAAAATTTAACCAGGCTTGTTTATTTCTCTGGCAACTCTTTTACCGCAAATCTGAGAGAAGGAATCACCATCTACCTCTGGATGAACCTTTGCAATCTGTTCTGATTTTTTTTTTTTTTTAATTAAATTTCAAATGTATAAAATGAGAAAATCCTGTTCACAAGGTTTCCTATTTAGAATTAAAAAGTTAGAATCCAGCAGCTGTGCATGGACTCATGCCTGTACACTTTTAAACTTGCAACAAAAACAGCACCTTCTAAATAATAACTTTTCTCCCATATTTATAAGGAGTAAAAGGTGAAGGGGCATTTCTCCATGAACACATTGCCAAAAGACCACAGGCCCTGGCTGTTCATCTTGACAATCTCCATACAATTATATTCATGGAACCCCCCCCAGAATTAACTGTAGGACCATGGATTTGTGGATACCCTGGAAAAAACGCTGAGTTGTGACAGAACTAACTGAAAAATGCAGTACCTAGCTCTGAGCAGTTTCAATATCCTATTTCCACCAACTTAAAAAAAAAAAAGGCAACACAAGAGGTAAGTGTTTTAAAATCCTGTGGGGCTCCCCTGCCTTTGCCAACCATGGGAAGAAATGAAGTGAAGGAGACCCCACAGACTCACCAAATCTCTCCTGAACCATGAGTGCTACCTGCTTGCCCACTTTCGTGCTGCCAGTGAAGGACAACAGGTCCATTCTCTCATCTCTCGCCATTGCTGTCCTGCACAACGGGAGACATACCACCATGTTCAGCGGAAGAGCAGATAGCTGGAAAAGCTGCTTGCATCTTCCACACAAACCCACTTCAACCAGGGAGATCTTTTAAAGTCAGAGCCACTTCTTTGAAAACATCAGGTAAGTGACTGAGCAGATGGCAGGAAAGCTTCTTCTTCATCAGAAAAGAGGACCAAGGCTGTTTTCCTCCCCCTTTTCAGGGCATCACTTGTACCAATTTTGAAATTCAATCTCTAGTACATAGTGAGATCAGCTCCAATTGTTATGTTCCCTAAGAAAATATGCTTTTTTAAATGCTTACCACCTGTTTTGTCTTCTCTTGAAATGCTCAAAAGATATATCTGAATATATATTTGTACTGGGAATTTCCACATTGTAATAATCAAACAAAACAACTTGATTTGTACAGATGCCAAGCACAGGTATGCATCTATGAGCAAGTGCAGAGTCCTATGTAAGCATGGAAAATGGGGAAGTATTCACCTCCACAAGTGGTCTAAAAGGCCAATGGGCTAGAAATTGAAAACTCTTAAGAACATGACAAGTAGAATTTAATATTAGCTGTATTCTTTGGGTGTAAGTATATGCAGAAGTAGAATATAAACCTAGTCATGTCTCTTCATTAACTATCTGATAAGTTATTTGTTAGCAGCTGATCTCACAACAGCAATTAGAAATATTATTATATTAAAATATATTATGTTTACAGCAAGGCCAGAGTTCCAGACCAGTTGATAGAAACCATGGGAACAGGTACATGCATGTACTGGGAACTCCTGGAGATCAGAATAACTTTACAAGAAGTACCTCAAAGAATATTCTTTATCCTCTATACATCTTCACAAAGCACAAGAAATGTTACGTACCCAATGTCTGCTCCACCACAAACCAGAGAACAGATTGCTCCAGGCACTTTGTTATCCTCCAAGACTTTGGCAATTATTCTACAATCAAAGATGTAAAAATTTCAGAGATTTCTGACAGGTGCATATAATAGGGAATGAACCATTTAAAACTGTGTGACCCTGTACATGAAGAAGCTACAGATTTTTAAAAAGCAGCAGTCTTGCAGTTAATTGACATGTAGTTTGTATAATAAATAACATACTTCTCTCATCAAGGACTTTGGTGCTACAATCATAGCTTACACAGAAGTAAGACTCTAAAATGTAATCACTTTGTGTCCACACAAATGGCACAGACAAGCATTAGATCAGTATGTAAAAACCTTGGCCATACAGTCTTTCACTATTAGGAAGAGACATTGATATAACTTCATGGAGTTACATAAAATACTCATAAGTAGTTTTGGGCCATTGTTCTCAGGAGTTAATAGTAAAGCTACAAGATTTACTAATGAGTTATGTTGAAGGGGCCTATTTATACTTAGCATTTAAAAATAAATGTTATTCGTAGCACACAATAGATTAAGTATTTAAAATGCTAATATAGTAAGCAAAGTAACAATAAGCCTAGAGTATCACTATGATACTTATTCTTCAGAGTTCTCCTTTTTATGAAGAATGAGTTTTGAATGCTGGAAACACATGCTAAGGTGTTACAAAGTTTGGATAATAAAGATTGTGTGAAGGCATCTTCAGGATATAGGTCTACAGAGCCAGCCAGAAGAATTTGCCAAGAAACTGGGTGCTGATGTTGGGCTGAGACTCCCCAAAAAAGAGATGAATCTGAAACATGAGTGTGTGATTGAGGGAAGCTGAATTTCATGAGCAATTAATCTCCTACCAGGAAGCAAACCACATAGCTAGCCCTACTTCAACAAAAGCAGAGCCCTGGTCCCAGAAAAAACTGGCCAACAGTATAGGTAACATCCTATATATACACTGTTACTTCTTAGGTTACAAGGGGAAAGCAGCTCCTCTGACCACTCAGCACTACTTCAAACAGAAAAGAAGTTGTTTAAAAAGCAAAACAGAAAGAAAGCAAAGAAACCAGAACTTACTTTGTAACAGCAACACTAATGAGAGATGTTGTAGGAGCACCCTTCCTGGGGAGGCGGGGCAGGGGGGGAAAAAAAGACATTTTTTCTTTTCAATTGTTCGAGAATAAGAAATAATTCAAATTTGCAATTTTTATGGTATCTCAAATAAAGCACACTTTGGTTAGGCTGGTTTTCAGGTGCACGTTAAGGCAGGAACTCAAGCATTTCTTTCAACAGCTGAGCATTCAGAGCTTCTACTGAAATCCACATGAACAAGAGCTATGCCAGACATTAGAGTGAAGCAGGTACAAGAAACTGAAGCAACAGCAGGGAGAGGAAGTAGAGCTACTGGTTTTATTCTTAATTTTAGCTGCACCAGTTCTGAAAATATTAACTGTTCACTACCACTGCTGCAGGACCTCAACCTGACCCTAAAGGGCCACTTGGCTAAGTCCTGGACAGGTCTGAACCTCAATACCTCATAAAAGAGGTTACCACAAAATAAAACGAAGCTCTTTCACTGCAAGTGAATCTAAAAATAAATAGAAATTAAGCCTACAAGAGATAGCATCAAATATACAGAAACACCAGACATTTGATAACCATTTCATGCCTGAGATAATAGCACTCTAATTTTAAAACACTGTTAGCACGTTGGAGAGCTATATCTTACCAGAGGCAGGCGTTTCCACAGATCATTGCAATTGCACTGTTCCACCCATAAACCGCTACAGGGAAGTTAAAGGCCGTGATGATTCCTACTAACCCAACAGGATTCCACTGCTCTATAAGGGCATGGCCAGGTCCTGAAGACAAAGACACAACATAATGTAATTTGCATCCATGTTTTTTTAAAAAGGAAACCATGTCAGCAAGGGGCCTAGCATCACTCCTCTGTCTATCAGAGCATTACCTTGTGGAAAGCTGTATTATATGTGCTCTGCAGCTTACTGGAACAATGTTAGCTAGATTGTGGAAAAACCTAATAACATGACAACACGAGTTTTTCTATTTTAACTTTGGTTAACAGAATGGTGATTGTTTGCTAATCAATAACCGACAAAAAGGTCTCTCATTTCTAAGTACACTGCTGAACTTTTTACATACTTTCCTCTGGCACCTTCATTAACAAATAAGTCAAGGAGAAGCTAATGCTTCGAAGAGTGCAGAGAAAAATGTACTGCCTCTCTTGCTACATCCTACAGGCTAGATACTTCACTAGGTAGCGCTACTGCCTACCAGCACATCTATTCCTAGACAACATGCTTCCTAAATAACTCACAATAAAGGGATTTTGCTGCACTACATCACTGTATAGTTAAGATACATCTCCATTTCTACATTTGTACGAAAGAAAAAAAAAAAGCATACATACACACATACTTACTTTCTGAAGGCAAAATAGGTCCACCAATCATTCGGGACAAACCAACAGCATAGTCGCAGACATCAACATACTCCTGCACTTCCCCAACACCCTCAACAAAAATCTTTCCCATTTCCAAAGAGACCTGAAAAAATGAAGAGCAACACAAAATTATTTTCTAAAAAATTCCCTTGTATCCCCAACACATTTTGTCTCCCACTAATGTCAGGTATATCTGTACACCAAGTAAGATTTAATACACATTTTGTTCATTAGAAGAGATTAATTTCTTCCTGAGTTATTCACAGCTTAAAGAAAGAACACTAGACAGGAGTCACAGGCCCATACAATAAGAGGAAATTAGAAGAGGAAATTAATTAACAGAGGAAATTAAAAATAATCTACTGAAAGAAATATCCACAGTAATGAGGTTCATAGGTTTAGATCAACGAAATACTGAATTTCCGTCAGGATATTTGCATACATTGTGGACCAGGCATGAAATAAATTGGAAAAGAGGGATTACTCTGCTCCAGCAAAAGAAAACGATCATTTACATTTTTCATACACTGAAAATGTCCACACATCTTTAGTATTTTAGTAACCTGGGACATTTAGGATCTTTTTTTTTTTTTTTTGTTAGCTGAAGTCAATCCTAAGCTATGTCCTTCTGTTAAAAGCATATTAGATGTACACAGCAGACATAGATTATCAATGAGAATAAGCTGGTATTCGAAGACATTTTCTTCCAAAATTGAGAAAACTCACTAACTTAGAAACTAAGAAGTTGCTCATTTACCCCACTTAATTTTGCAGTCGTGCTCTGATACCTAGGTGCAACTTCCACATAGGTATCACCTACCACTTTAGCTTGATGATAGTACTTTGAAAAAGCTGTTAAGTGAGGAATGAGGTTCGAAGGATTGCCATAAGATTTTATTCCCCATGCAAAGGGTAAAACAAAGGTGACTAAATGTATTTCTAGGTATTTCTATGATGTATGTGGTTATCTCGAGACAGAAGGAATAGTCACTATCTGTGACCAGAAATAGAGGGGTATCAGACATATTTACTAAGAAACAGAGTGGCGAGTCTGTAACTGCAGTAGCGATACATCTGGAAACTTGACAAGGACATTGTGAGGCAAGGCTGGAAATTTCCAACGGCATATGAAAAGGTGAGTTGCCATACAGTTTCTTTTTACATACCCTAATGCCAGGAAAATTCCTAAAACCTGGAAACCTACTGCACAACTTTCATCCTGAAGTTCACCCCCTATGCTGGAAGAGTTGAACAGACTTATTATCTGTTTGTGAAAACTACAAAAATGCTCTGGCAATGAGCAACAGGTTTTGCCTGAGGAACATACAGCGC
Organism: Pelecanoides urinatrix; assembly: GCA_013400755.1. Classification (NCBI taxonomy): domain Eukaryota; kingdom Metazoa; phylum Chordata; class Aves; order Procellariiformes; family Procellariidae; genus Pelecanoides; species Pelecanoides urinatrix. The sequence goes on along the minus strand of VZTQ01012958.1, from coordinate 6,620 downwards.
ACTTCTGACTGTCCTCACTCACCAGGGAAGCTGTACCATTTTGGAATACAAAGTATGTTAGCACTCTAATTCCACCCCAGAAACTCTGCTGAGGAGGGAACATCAAGGGAAACAGCAGAACAAAGTTTTGTAGGTTAACAATATGGGCTTGACTACACATAGAGTTATTCACTGACAGCTGTTTCTGAATAGCAGTACATACAGGCAAGCCCTGTAAAAGGAAAGTGGCAAGTTCCCCACTTGCCTCCTTTTCTTCCCTAGCAACTAACAAGTGTTTTAAAGGAGTGGTCCTTCAACCTTTATGTCCTGCACAGCACTGCAAGAAGGTCTCATTAAGACCATCTCACCTTCTGAAGCCTTATACCTCCACATGTCAGTTCGCAAAATCCTGCGGATCACCAGAAAGAGCTCAAGGTTAAAAGCTCTGTATTAGAGGAAGGTCTTTTTCAGGACACTTTTAGCATCAGACAGTGCCCTATCTGACAGGCAAGCGGGAAAACAGCAGGGCAACAGTTGTAACTCTCTTCCCAGCCAGAGTACAGGCTCAGAATGAATTACACTTTGTTTTCCTGTTATACATTATCATTTTCAGTGTACAATGCCAGAATGTAATCTTACTTTTTTTTTCTTTTCCTTTTTTTATTTAAAATTTCTTTAAGCAAGCTAGCAGAACTAACACCATTTTAACAATTACTAAGGTAATTGTTATTAGTATTGCAGAGTGGTACTTTAAAAACCAAGAAAAACAGTTTTGACACACAGCTTCCCACCTGTTCCCCCCCACCCCCGCGAAGTTAAGCTGCTTCTTAAAACACCTTACCAAGCTTCCTAGAATTTTGATTTTTTGTCTCAAGGCATCACCAATCTGTCGCACTATTTCTCCACGCTTAGGTGCAGGGATCTAGTCAAAACAAGAGAAAACAGAAGAGTCTATTTGAGATTGAACATCTGTGACTTCTGCTGCATATATACTGCTAGTTTTCTACCCCTGCAATAAGAAACCACCAGTTGGTGTGTTTTTTCCCCTATCTTCCCAAGACATCATTACTCGTTCATTTTTATCATGGGCACTGCTTTATAAGAAACTGTTTCCTGCCTCACAGAGACTAGTAACACTGCACACATTTACACCTGTCCAAAACTTCAGTGCCACTCAATATTGCCAGAAACATCAGATTATTAGTTCTGCTACTGCTGTTCAGCTACACTACCCACAAAGTCAGCTGCACCTCAAGAAACAAGCATTTTTTGTAAAAGCACACTTAAACGGTTTCTGAGCTTTTGAAGTGTACTTAATATCAGATTGTCAAACTTTTTGTTTCAGTATGACAATGGCTGCTGACATTTATTTTATTAACAGATGCTGAGACACACAGAAGCCTCAATCATGGAAAAACTAAACCCATATACCAAATATTGTTAGGGTTTTTTTTTAATGTGTTATCAGTATGTTAGATGATAATCAATAGCCAGGATCAACAATAAACCATACACAGGCAACAGGATTTGCAGGATTAGAAACTGCTGATGAACAGGCAGCTGGAAAGACAGAAGTGACGAACAGATAAACCATGCAAGCATACCTCTTTACAGGCAAAATCTTTCAGATAAGCTCATTAAAAAAAACAAAATTCACAAACAAAAAACAAAGAGCTTTGAGACAAGGCTTTAAAGCATTTGATTTGTTGATTCTTTGACATCTGTTAGACTGCTTTCAGATTATTTCCAAACACATTAGGAGCTGGCATGCACTCACCAATGTTACATTCACAAATTGTAACAAAAGAACACATATTAACATATCCTGAGGAAGCTGAGGAAGCTGGTACCTTTGTCCTAAACTTTGCTCTCTTCAGGGAAGGCAAACCACTTTGCTGAATAAAACACAGAATGCTGAATACCTTACAAAATTCAGGTTTCAGCTTGTATCCAAGAAGTGGCAGGTAGTTACAAAAACCAAGCCTGGCATGGCCAGCGAGCGAATGGATGATGGCTAGACATAGCTTGTACAGGGTCACTGAGAACTACAGCTTGATAAGGAAAAATAGCTTAGCTATTGTCTGACACAACCACGTAACACTAAAGTTTTGGAATAATATAGCTGTTTTGTGAAATACCAGGACAGCTGGTGAACAAAAAAAGCACTCTCAAAACCAGCAGTCTTCCTCACCCCATGAGAACAAGATTTATCACCACAAGTTAGGTATCCAAATATTCTGCAGAGTTCTCGCAGGAGAAAGCATGCGGCAACACAAAATTAAACAAACCTACAGGGATAATTTGCTCACTACAAGATTTCTGAACTTCAGCAGACCTGTTGGCAATGGCTTACAGGCACAAACCTGGGTAAATGTGCCAATCTTTTCAAAACAAACATTTTTCCACAAGTCAATGCCCTCATCTTTGTACCTCAATGGTAACGTGCGCAAGTTGTCTGAGTTTGTTTCTTGAGGTTCTCATTGCAAATGTTTGCTTTAATGCAACATACACAATATGAACATGTTTTTACATCTCCACATGACAGGGCAATTTAATGGCCTTTACCCACCAGAGATATGTTATAAGTCTCTGTTAACTTACATCAGCCCAGACGTTCCATGCCTCTTTAGCCTTCTTTACTGTTTCTTCATAATCCTCCAAACTAGCCTACACAAAGAAACATGTCAAAGAAAAAGTTAGAAAAACCAAACCCCAAAACCAAACGCCACAGAAAGGCTTCTGGATCCAACTCAAGACATTTCTAGTGGATAGTACTGCACTACAGAGTGCCACTTTCAAAGGAAGTTTATATCCTGCCACAGTTTGGTCCCAATATAGCATGTTGAGTTGCTTGAAGTTACTGTTGAGGAAAAGCATATGTGCTGCTTAAACAAAAAAAACACGTGAGCAGAGATTTTGCTTCATATGACAAAGGATGCTCCTTTGTAAAGAATAATTCTAAGGGAGGCATTCATCATATATTCATCTATCTTCTTTTATCTTAGATACTACTATTATTAACAATATTAAACAAAGGCTGTGAGGACTGTCCTACTCCACCAGCCTCACCGGACACCAAGGGCTAATCGAATCCTAATATACAAAAGGAGAAGGTTAGCGCCATAGCACTATTTTCACACTACAAACTTTCACGAATTTACCACGTGCATGCCACGTTGCTCTCCCTCATACCTCCCCCGGCCACCCAGCTCCACTGAATAGCCGCAATCCACCCCTATTCTGCGACTCCCTCTAGAAACAAACAAAAACGGGCAGGAGAGGCCCTCCCTCTTCCCAACAATACTTGCAAGAGTAGGGGTAAGGGGGCGGGGGGGG